>JAOBYF010112446.1:0-11461 GCA_025403605.1 Parazoanthus darwini | reverse complement strand
ACCAGCTGATTTGTGTAATCAGCTGATCGGATTTTTTTTTATCAGGTAAACAAAGTACTTAGCATTAGCAGGATCGAAGCCAGCCATACCGATTTTCAGAGCCTCCGGGGCCAGGGGTCAGAAATCTGGGTTTTGAATGTTGTTAGCGTTGGATATTTTGTTCATTTGAAGCCTTCGAAGTTTGTGGCACCAATAAAATCTCACGGTTTCTTGCAGTTTATTTTCCAAACCTCCGGGTGTAGCGGTTTTGAAGTTGGAAAGTCTAAAAAATATTGGCTATTACAGGGTAACATTTTTCGTGAAACTGTCGTTGTCTCGAAACATACGTTAACTTAAGCTGCCTTTAAATATTGAAAAAAATTGCTCTGTCTTTTAAAGCAGATTTCAACAAAAGAGAAGCGCCCTCACACAGTCCGGTACTTCGGACAGATGCCCCAAAGGGAAAGGAAGGAAGGGTTGTTTTGCCGTGTATAGCAAACCCGGAGACTACGTGAGGTGTTCTCCCAAATACGATACCCTTCCCTACCCTACCCTTGAAAATATATTTCAACATCTTCAGTGGTTTTCTTTGCTACCACGGTGTCATCACCTTGAGACTATACCAAGGTTCTAGTAATACGGTAGTAAATGAAGATTAACGTGTTGGAATATAATATCAAACCGTATATGTCAACACAATTAAAAAATCATCAGGGTAGTACGTAAAGATTAAAGTGTTGAAATAGAATATCAAGGTGTAGCGAGACTATTTCAATATATTAAAGACCATTAAAATATTATCACGGTAGCAAATGTTGGTTTGGAGATGAAATATCAAGGTACTCGAATATTATCACGGTAGTAAATGAACATCAAGGTTTGGAGATGAAATATCAAGGTGTAGTGAGGGTATATCAAGGTACTACAGTTGAATATCATCACGGTAGTAAATGAACATCAAGGTGTTGAAATCAAATATCAAAGTGTAGTGATATATCAAGGTAGTAAATATTATCACGTTAGTGAATGAGCATCAGGCTGTTGAAATAAAACAACAAGGTGTAGTGAGACTAAATCAAAGCACTATAAAAACATTATTACGGCAGTAAATGAACAACACGGTGTAGAACAAAATATCCAGATGCGTTGATATTATAGCAAGGTATTTAAATATTATCCCGTTATAATAAAATCAGTGTTTTATGACGGTATAAATGAATGAACTTCAAGGTGGATAAAAAATATCTGATTCGAAACATTGATAATCTTATGAAGGTAAAAATATTAAACACAAGAGAGAAATTAGTCATCAAGTTAGTAAAATCGAACATCGAGGTAATGAAATTTATCAGGGTAGTTTCTTATAGGCTTTCTCGCCATTTACATTTTAAAAATGTGATTAAATTGTGAGTTGTTATTTATCAATTGTAAAATGTTAAATGGCAAAAACTACACTTGAACTTGAAACAGACGGCGCAGATAAAAAATTGTGTGTTTCGGAGTTTCCGCGAAAGTCGATGTTCTTCCATATACTCCCATTTTAAGTCGTATAAATCAGTTCTGAAGGGCAAACGCAAGTCTGGGCTGCCTGTGCTGTTACGAATCCAATTTAAGTGGCCAAGCGATCCTTGTAACAGAAGAACGAAAGCTTTTGCAAGCTTTTTTACTTTGTTCCATAAAATTAGCCTGAAATTTCAAATCGATTTTACCTGTGAGTATGCAGGTTCATAACTGATATCATTTGCATTTCAAACTTCTGTATTTTCAAATGTTCTATTGTGTTCATTTACTTTGGGCAATATTAGCTGGAAAGGTATGTGCCAACCCGATTTTGAATTGCGATCGAATACCATACCGAAACAATGTTGATCCCCTAGCAAGGTCTTGCAGGGCAAATCAACATTGTACGGGAGGGGAGAGTGGTCCATAACTGGGTGTACTGTCTGTACCAACCATTCTGTCGGAGAGTTGAACTTCAGTTTCTGCCAAGGGATCCTGGCAAGATAAACAAGGGCTATTGTTTTCTAATTGTGCATCGTCTGGCGTCTTTCATGGTCTATCGTCTTTCCCCTACCGTACTATATAGTTTGCCGCGTTAAAAGTACATTTTCTTCTAAGCTTGTTACCGATTCAGCTCTGCAGGGGATGCGGCTTTCTCATCGATTTGAAACTGCCATTTTATTGTTAGTTTACTGAGTTAATTAACTGAAATGATTGTTTTTTTTGTTAGTGTGGTACTTATGACGATGTGAAAAATGCCAACTTCGAAAACCCTAATTTAGTAAGATGTCTACGAAAATAACCTGGGCAGCAACAATGTATTTACTACCTGGAAGATTATGCACCGATGTAAAAATGTCGACGGTCCAGTTGAAGTCTTTCCTACCCGTTTGACAACGGGTGTGGTCGCCTACACGGGCATACGTTGGATGTTCCTCATTTGTAAATAGAAGGGCTCATCGACACCAGAAAGCTGACATCAGAGAGGTGATTAAAGTAGGAAAAGGAGAAGCCGAGCAAAAAAAATAAAATAATAATGCCACGATTAAACATAATCCGTTAAGCTAATTAAGCGACTGTTCGGAGCACCAGTGTGAATAATATTTTTGGCAGTCGCGTGTGGGAGTTGGTGCCTGTGTACAAGAGCAACCTCAACCCACCCATCTCTTGCTCTCTTTGTTTCGATGGCGAGACTTCGTTAAATATTCCGTTGCATGTTGAGAACGACGTAACAACTAGTTTCTCTTAATTAACTGGTCGCGGAAAACTGCATGCACAAAGTCATGCACAGGATGAGCACGTGATTTGCCCAGGTACTTATCTGTTTTGACTGGTCGGTCAAATTATTGCAAACCAATTAAATTCCGTTTTGAATCTCTCCACACAGATTAAAAGTGATATTCCTATGGGTTTAGAATATACTTATTGTTAGCAACTAAAGTTAACAGAGACCGATACAACAGTGGACTGACTGAAGCCAGTACACACAAAAAAACGTAAAGAAAGCATTCTGCGACAACGGGGACGATCGAAAAGACCCGAATCTGTCCAAGAATGCATTGTACACTGATTTTGTTGGACCCAGCTTTAATTTTTGCTGATGCACGCTTTCACTATGTCAGACAATCATCGAAACCGACAATCGCCCGGATCTACCCGGACTCACGATTTATTGTTCACTTCTTTCCTTTTTTTGCCAAAAATAATTTTCTCCGAACTTAATTGGATGATGCAGTTGCCATTTTCCGTCCAATAATCCGAGCCTGTACTACGCCAACACCATATGTCAACGTTTGGATTTAATTTGGCTCTAGATTTACTTTCAATCATCGATAAATTTTTCGAAATCATGTTTTTGGAACAACGCCCTCTATGAATAATCGTAAAAGATAACACTTAAAGAGATTTGTATACTGACCTAGTTAGTTTAGATACACAGTCATGATCAACTGAAAGTCCCTGTTTCAATGCTTTTAAACCAAAAACAGCAAAACTATTTTAAAAATAACATTTAGTGCTGCGCAAAGCAGGCGTCAGCAAACAGTTTAGATTGTTATTCGTGGCTACAGCATATCAATAGAGTTGTTTGTGAACGTAACAAAATAATGTTGTTTACCTAGAATGGCGTCGGAAGTCTCGTATTTAGTTATTGCCTTAAGGTCTGCAGGAAGCCTTTGGAATTTTTCCAAAGTACAAGAAGGCCAAAGTCAAACTACCTGCATTTTATAACTTTTCCGGCGGTGCTGAAGAGCTGGGGGCAGCTACGGTGATTTCGAGGCGTGATGGGATGGGGTATGGGGACAGCAGCGACATCGGGGCTGGAATTGAATGATTTCTCTTAATTTTTTTTGGTTATTAGTCAACCTTAACCGCACGATTTCTGTATAACGTCTTATGTCAGATGTTTTTCTTAAGGCTAAGAGGCACGCAAACATATATTTGGATTGGTCATGATTACCATACCCTCCTCCCCACGCTGTCGAATTGGTCAACCCCTAACTAAATTGCGTCTCGTCCTATCTTAAAACTGCATGAATCCGGTTGTTTTGATCAACAACAAGATGTTTGGCAGCAGTGAGGAAACAGAGAGATGCTGATTAATAGGCTTTGCAGCAGATTTTGTTTCATTTCTCTGCGGAGTCAGCATAACTTATAAAAGGCGTGCTCTGAAAAATATACCAGGTCTTACTTTTGAGCTTCTGTGTACTTTTGAAAAAGTAAAAAAGCGAAGATGAAGGTCAAAGCGATTGAACAGGTCAGTCAATATTATTACAAACTCCCTAATGAAATTGGAAATGGTGTATAAACAGATTAGAAGTGGGAAGCTTTTTCTTAAGTATGAAGGCAAAGGTGCTCACTCCTTTTCTTCTTTTTCTGGGCTGAGTCTGAACGTACTTAGTTTTTTCGGAATGGCTCAGCCTAAAATGCATTTCAAAAGTGTTCTCATATTTTTAAATTTGGGGTTTGTTTAGCTATGTATCTTACACGTTCAATGCTGTTCCCATCAAATTTCTCAGACGTATTTTTTTATAAGACTTGATCTGGATACCTGAATGAAAACTGCTATGCAGACAGTTAGTTCGGCATAGAATCGCCTCTATCAGTACCAGATTCAATTGTGAAGTTGTACTGCTCCTTCGCGAAATTTTAGTGGCGGTTTACAGTTTATATACATGGAAATAAACGTTCTTTTCTTAGTCTCAGCCCGAGGGCGAGGTATGGTCTTAGAGCGTTCTTAAATTTCGGCCGTTTATTAGCCTCAAATTACTTATAAAAAGAGTTCTCATGCAGTTGAACATGAAAAAAATGTATTAGATATCAGCAGATAAGAAGCACACAGCTTTAATTCTCCCTGGTTGAAGTCTAACATATACATCCAAAGGTAAACAATGAAGCTGTTCGCAAAACACAAAGCGCTACAAACAACACAGGTTTGGGTGATAAAATGACCACATACCTTCGTTCAGCTTTAACCATGCCACACATTAGTTATATCAGTGTGTGTCAATTCATGCTCTCATCCTTTTTATGTGCACGATAGTCTTCCCAACAAACAATTATGCCACTTGGCACTTAATAACGTTGCAACGTTCAAGTCAGCGATCATTTTGAGACAACTGAACAACTATTTACAGAGAACAAACCTAATTTAAATTTAGTTTTTTTTAAATTTAGTTTTCTCACGAACAATTTACATTATCAGTGTGGAAAAACAAAACGTTATCACATCCTATTCATAATTTATGATATTAAAAACATTTAACTTATTTTAAGTTGGTAAGGCATTGGTGTCTTGGTCAAACTGACCTCAAGCTTTCTTTAAGTGAAAGAGGCCTTCATATATATTAATAAAGTTTTCCCTTAATACTTCTGTTGTCCTCCCATCCATTGCACTCCACTTTCACACTGACGTATATGCTGACCGCACATGAACTACTATAAATCGAGCAAACGTTTTTGCTTCACTCAGTAACCTATAGTGTAAGTATCGCAAAATTACAAAATTTGAAATTATTGCGTGATAAGTTTCAGTTTAGTACTGCATTGATGCTGTTTATGCTATTTATATCGTACCACCCAGCATTCTATAAGCACAATAGCCTTTTCGGTGCGTAAATGATATTATGTACAATGTTTGGAAAATCTCGCTTTTTCGCAATGTTGTTTAAGTCCACAAGCTGTCATATTGTTCTATACGTTTGCTTGCTTCTGGTCATGAGAAATCTAAGTTGTTCTTTGTTTGTGTAAACAAGGTAACTGATGCTCCCGGAAACTATATGTGGCCATAGCTCATGTCTTCCTGGTTAACAACCTTGAAAAAGGACGGGTTGTAGTTTTGATAAAACAGTCTTTTACTACGTTTTAGTACTTTCAGATTTAAAAATCTTTTGCTAGTATTAATAAATTGATTCAAGAAATTTAGATCTGTTTAGAGTTTCTTTCATAACTGAACGAAACACGAATTTACGTTGTTCTTTGTTTGCTTACTTACATAAGTCAATAGAAAACAAGTTTAGTGCGTGCTGTTTTTGTCTTTACCATGCATGTATGACTTACCATTTTTTGTTAAATTGATTATTATATCGTTAGTCTTGGCTTTGTCTGAAACGTAGTTTAGTTTGTCTTTTTTCATTTATCCAAGGTTGATAGTTGATTTGTTTTTAACTGTTCAAGAGAAATACTGATAGAGGGACGCAAAACAATTCCGTTCTTAAGTTTTTTTTAAAACTGTTTGCCAGGTAATGCTCGTGTTCGTTGCCACGTTGTGCTCTTGCCAGTGTTGCGTGGCGCGGGAAAAGGTAAACATCCACTCTCCCTACGTGCAGGCTTGGCCGCCTAGAAATCTCTCTGGCACTCTTCTATTGGTCAAAATAAACGCACGTGGTTTACCTATTGGAGTCGTGCTCAATGGTACCAACGAGAGATCAAGCCGTGCAAGTAAGTATATGTGGTGTCTACCGAATTTTAACGCCCACATTAAGAAATACGCATCCATCTAGTTTAAGAAAGCTTAATGTTAGTTGTGAATTCATGAATGGCTTGTTGCTTCGCTACTTATGTTTAATGGTAACTCATACATTTACTTGCTTATTTGCCGTTTGTTATCTGTTTACTTATCTACGTACTTGCCTTACTTAATTAGTACTTGATTACTTACTTACCCACTTTTTAAAATACTTCACCTACTTACATATTTACACAACCGTCTAAACGAGCATATGGAACTTCAATGGGCATACATTCCCCTTCTTCCATCTTTAGGGAGCAGCAAGAGGAGGTAATAAAAAGGTGTTTAACTTTAACAAGAACAAATCACCTTTGTTTAATATCTCACCTTAAGGACTACTCTATCAAATTTTCGTCAGTTTGCCTTAACTTGCAAGGCTTCTTGCAAAACACTCCCCATTATGTTTTTCTTAACCATCCGCTCTAAACGTCTTAATTCGTATCCTGCGGAGTTTCTGGCCCATATTTACCCTGATGACAGTCTCTCGTGTCAGTCGTCAAGTTCGCTCACGAGAAAAAAACTTTGAAGTAATCGTGTCGAAATCCAGTTAAGCTTGATCGAATTCAGTTTCGTCCGGCCACGATCTTAGTTAATATTAATAAGTCAAGCTTCCCGATTCAACATAAATCTGTCCGGACAGATCGTTTCGCGAAGTTTGTAAACGTCAAATACCCTGATTCCTTTTATAATGTGTAATGTTGTAGTTTGTCCTTTTGTAAATGTTCTTGTGACAATTTTTGTATTTATCTTCTGCGAACCGGCCTGTCCTAACTAGTAACTGTAAAAGGTTGAAGTAATCCATTATACCATTACCAACCGACATGTCGGAAAAACACCATCTGACCAAGCTCACAAACTTGCAAAACGGAGGAAAAATACACAAAGCACAACTCAAGGGTTTTAACAAACCAGGTTTGCTTATCTTGCTTTCCTTCGTCCACCGTGAGAAGTCAATCGCGTAATTTCTGGTCAAATTAAGTTTCACACCTCATACGTTTCCTGTAATAACTTGAAGACGCGTTCTTGGAAATTTGGCCATGGTTTGTCTCCGGCTTGCATACCTGCCGGTTCAACCGGTTTTATCCCTTGCGCTTGCACACTGAGTAAAACTGCTGACATTTTACGAGCCTACGGCAACCTCGATTGCTGTAAGTTGTCACATAGCGAAATAAGGCGGCTGCATTGGAGGCTACATAGCAACAGCTCGCTCCTATTCAACACAATTTTCTTCAGTCATTTTTCGGGTGCGAACGAGTGACTGCAAGTTATCAGGGTATCCCAAGAGAAGACCGTTACAACTACTCACTTATATTATTTTATTTTTAAAGTAATATAGATTAACTTGACTCGTATTGCATTTGTGTTTGGTTTATAGTTTTTGTCCTAAATCGAAAATGGAACGATAAAATGTGGCGATGCCTGGTCAGCGTCCAGCTTGCATACAACACCCATTTCACCCTGGGCATCAGTAATGGAAAACTTGTTGTGAAGGTAAGAACCCTTGCAGGAACAAAACGAATACACGGTTGTAATTTGTGTAGATAGCAGTCCAGAAGTTAGAGATGTTTTACTGTAAAACCTTTATTTAAAAAACCCCTCGGCTTGCTCTGGTCGGGATACCAAATTTTAAGACTCCCCCCACCTCTATTACTGAGGCTACCCTTTCTAACAAACCCCCTTCCAGAGGGCACGAAATCAAATAAGCCCGCCTTAAGCCTAACCAAGATTTACGGTATGCAGTTCAGATGGGAGTTAACTGTTATATGAGGACAAAGATTATGAAGATCACTTTAGCTTAGTTGTTAGATTAGATCACTTTATTTTTTTTTCCTCCGATACGTAGTAGTTTGTAAATACACATATCTTTCTACTTCGTATAAGTATATAAGTTTGTAAAACAGGTAAATTCCTAAAACAAGTATGCTTTTATCACTTACGATTGCGCATTTCAAGACTCTCATATATTACCATCTTTTCTATTTTGAAGGCGGGCATTCAGTTGAAATTTCACGCCATTCAACAAAAGTTTTAGATAACTCGATCTTACTCTGATATTCACGTGGGAACTTGTACACCTTAGTAATACTGTAAACCTTATAAAATGAATTCTTAACTCTCACGTCAAGTTGTTTTAAACAGAGATTTTAAAAGAGGAAAAATCCTATATATTTCCCTGAATTCGGTCACGGCCATGATTTCGTTGCATTGTGGGACTGGAATAGAAAAGGAGCGGGACTGAGTTCTACTTAGGCCCAACTTATCGTGCGCTATCTAAATTTTCTGACGAGTTATAAAACATGTAAGAGATAGCAAATAATCTTGCATGTGACGTAGCTTGATGTCAACACGCGAACACAAGCGTATCTACTTGCAGTTTGCACGACCAGTTTCGTTTCAGCTATAAAAAACTTCACCAGTTTAGGGCTTCATGCACTGCGCGCATTTTGTAAACAGTTCGGAATCAAGATGACTCTTTCTAAATAAGTGTATTTGTTTCATTTCCAGAAAACAGGACAAGACGTGTCGAAGGCTCATTGGTTTGTGGAGAGGAACATTCACCTCAGTACAAAACACTACCAAGAGCTTTGCCAGTCTCAACGCAAACTGTCGCCATGTCTTACTGTGAAAGCTGACGGGAGACTTGTCATGAAGACGCCAACAGATGCAACATATCGAGTTTCACTTTTTCATTTTCTTCCCATCCGTAATTCCTACACAATTAACTGAAGGTTGCTTGTACTAAAAAGAGTCGAATAGCAAACCTTGCAAAGAAGTAACTGGACTTACAAAAACGAAATAGACGTCAGTCATTTTGTATGACTAAATATAAGTATGCATGCCAAAACAAAAAAAACACCTGACTGAAAACTGATGCTGTTGTTTCTCCGGCCGCTCTTGAACGCATTCTAGTTTCTTCTCCGGAATAAAGCTATTGTCAATGGAGCCCGTAGGAGAATTGCTAATTCGTGTAAACTCAACAGCTATGGCAATATTTTGTCAACATGAAACATTTTCAAAGGTGAAGGAATTTTACTTACCCAGTGCAGAACTTTAAGTCTTGTTAGTTAACACTGCACGGGAATAAAGCTACTTGGTCTTAGAAAACACAGCGGGATTTAAATGAACCCAAACTAATTCGCCGTTAATGGCCTAAAAGATCTCGAGGGATAATCGCCGAGCGGTAGAGTAATCGGATTAAAAGTATCTCCCAAATTCGTTTCGACAACAAGCTCATTTATTTCATTTTGTACTTCATGATTATACAAAACTGTCATTGGATTTGCACGATTCCGAAGACATGACCTTGGTGTTAACCGAGGGGAACACACTAGAATTTATAGCCTGAGTTTCAGACTCTTTCGTTTGTTATCCGATCCCACAGGCCCTTGTTTTCGGGAAAAAACGACTTGGGCCAAATCTCCGAGTCTAACTAACGCCTCGCATTAACGATATGTACAGTTCACGACTCCAACATCGAACACTAAACGCTTGACTCGAAATCAACTTTAACTAATTCTAACGTGCTTTCTTGTGTTGTTTGGACGTAAAAACCTTTTTCAAAATAACTTGTCAGTAGTTCACTGACGTGAGATAAGTTAAGAAGCTACAACCTATACTGGGTATGAAGCAGTGACAAGGAGAAGAGAGATATTAGTTTGAAGGTAAAATAAAACCTTAAAATACAAATTAACCAAACTGTTTTCATAAGATAACTCAACCACCACCTCTCCGGATGTTAAAGGAAATACATTGTCTTTAAAATTACAACTGATCTGACGTTTTGCCTCCGGCTTCCCCTAACCTCACCCCCTCTCTTTGCTTTTCCATAACCCAAGATTTATTTAGTGAAATTAATCGAGACTCAGATGTTTCTCAAAACTCATCAGATTCATTATTTAGTTTTCCGCAAGTATTCTGTAAAATTATTCTCACAATTTGCGAAAATTAAATTGGGAAAGTTTTGTCTTCTTTGATACATTCACATGAAGAAACCCGTCACATAAAAGGTAGATGGGTTCGTGCGATCCCAGAAGGGTATATAGTTTTTAACCAATTTGGTCTGAAATTAACAGTATCAGTATAAAGATTTAAACATTCTGATCCGCAATGGATAGCATCAGGTATTGATTTTTTGAAGAAAACTATCAGCAACGTGTCGAATCTGAAAACAAGCAAGTCTTAACAAAGCAGTCCTCGCGTTTTTTTCTATCAAAAATAGTGTAGGTCAGAGCAAACTGGAATTTTTGGCGTAAAAGTTTGTAATTTATCCTTTAAAAAACGGATTTGTTACTAGTGTTTGTGTGTTCTTAGAATGAAAGCGGTCTCTTTGTGTTCCTCAGAATCAATCGAGGAGACACAAAAATCGAAAGGCGAAGAAGCGAGCGAGTGGGGGTGAGACTGCAATCGGCCTCTGGGCTAGCAGTCTCTCACTCGCTGCTTCGCCGTTCGATTTTTGTGTCTTCTCCTTTAGATTACAGCGGCGCACTTTCATATTATACGGACAGCAACTCAACATCTTCAAGTAATATTTTATACAAAAGGAATGGTCGGCTCTTTGACCTCTTCGAATGTGCGTACTGCGACTTCCGGATCTCTGCACACTATTCAACGTCGGAAAGCTTGAGTCTTGACCTCCGACACGAATGCCGTTGCTCAGTTTTCAAGCCGTTTTGTAACAACACCCGGTACTAACATACCGTGCAATAAATTTTAGTGCTTCGTCGATGAAGAAAGCATGAGGTATGAGCTGCAGGGGAACATTTTACTATAGAATATCCTTGTGTGGTCCTTGCCGGTCTAACGCATGCGTACCAACCGTTAAACCTTTCTAATACAATCCGGCATGGGTCTTCTTTTGAATTTATCAGTACGCGATGTTCTATTTTTCAAAAATTCAATTTCTTAAATTTTCAGAGACCAATGAAAACTAGAATAAACCTAAACAATTGCAAATCGGCAAAACAGGAAATCAAT
>JAOBYF010112335.1:0-11462 GCA_025403605.1 Parazoanthus darwini | reverse complement strand
AAATGTGCTCAGAGATTCAAATAATTGTCTGTTGTTTTGAAAAAAGTGATATTTATGATGTCGACAACCTAGAAAAAATAAGGTTTAACGGGGAGAGGGGATAATGCACATTTTGTTAGAAATTTTGTTTATCAAAATTACCAATCTTGTTACTGAGTTGATTTTCATTAAGGAATATACGGTCCAGTGCACTAATTTTGCTAAAATATCCGTGAGTGGTCGTGAGTGAAGGCTACCTGTAGCCTCTAGTTATATAATACTTTGTGCTTCCAGTGTTTCAGCTAATCTGGATACAGAATGTGTTTCTGTTAATCTATGATGTGTATATTTTCAGTCATTTTAACCTTTTTTTTATTCCAGTGTTGTGTGTATTTTGTGCTACAGGTAACACCATAAGATGTACTTTGTGCCAGTGCCGTATATATTTGTCACTTCATAGTGCTCCCTTACTAATTCATGCAGGGAAGTACAGGTGTCTCCATATTCCGTAACCAATGGCATTCCCAAGAAATCTCGCAGGCCACAGTCTGCAGTGATATCACAGAGAGGTAGAGACCACAGGGAAGTCATGAATCACAGTTTGAATACCTGGGACTGCCCACCACAAGATGTTGTGGTCGGCTGGGGTGATGCGACCAGGTACAGAGAAAGCATGGCAGCTCCAAAGCGACATAAGAGACCCTGTTCTGCTCCACCAAGAAGAGATAGGTTAGTGTATTTAGGTGTGTTTGGGACTTGATATGTGTTAAGTCTTTTTAAAAGGTCCACATGACTCATCAGTTGAAAACATTTTTCCATTAGTTATTTTATGCTTACAAAGTTGAACTTCTTACCCCTTAAAATGAGTGACCCCCCACTCACAAACTCAAGATAAACAAATCCCAAAACCAAGAACATAGTTTAACTTTTGCTGTCATCTGTTTAGGTCCGGTTCTCTAAGTTCTCGATCTTCTGCCTCACAGTCATCAAGATCATCTTACGGCACAGGTATTTGTTATCTACTAACATTACTGCTTTATATTCAACTAAAAATTAAATAACCAATCAGTTTAACTTCTTCTCAAGTGTGGGAAAGAAAGTACAGATTGAAGAAGCCATTTGTGAACAAGAGTTGATTTATTGGAAAGACTATAGTACTATGACAGGGCTTCTATAGTAGTAAAAATAAATGTAAACATTATTAATAAAAAATTCTACCTAGGATTTGTATCCTGTAGGAGCCTGCTAAAGGCCAAGCATAGGCCAAAACTTGAAAATGGCAGGTGAAAAAATGAAACGGCAAGTCACATTGTACAGGTTTATTACACTTTGTTTTCTAAAATTATAGTAAAATGGCAGGCTGTAATTATTTTTTATTTTTACCTTGATTTTATAATTAACAATTGATGTGAAGTGAATATTACTTGCCCTTGGGCTGCTGTTGCAGTGTCCAGCACTAGTAGTACCAGACGGAAGAGCAGACCGCTGTACAAGAAGACTCCACCCATCCTGTGTGTCCGTGCATTTCAGAATGGTAACAGGGACAACTATGCTCGTGTCACAAGTCCATTGGACCTGGTACAGGTGAGCAGGGACGACATACAAAATTAATACAGATCATAATCACTCTTTTGCAAGGTGGGAAACCATACCATACTAGTCACCTCTACTACATGTAATCACCTCAACTATTGATACAATTTCACAATAACTACATGCAGTAGACAAGGTTGAGCAAGATATCATAATTTGTCAGTGGTGAGCAGTCAAGTATTTATTTGCGAGATACTAACAAAATCATGTTATTTTGTGATAACTGAGCTCAGTAAAGTTTTATGTTTTATAATTCATCTTCTTGTTTTTTACAGTTTGTTTCTTCAATAAATATTAAATTAATTTGCAAGGTCTTCTTCAGAAACTCTGCAAAGCAAACCTCCACCATCACCACATTCAAATGTTACATGTACACACATTGATGGATAGATTCACTAATTGCACCTGCACACAACACTATTTACAGCAGACACACAGTGTGAAATATAGTGCGCATGAGTAAACCATTATGTACAGGTGACTCAGTGGTCACCCAACCAATCAAAAGAAGAAAATGTTTGAACTAAATGATAAATATGAGCATTGGTTTGTAATACTGTAGCTTAAACATCTTGCCATATCTGTCCTTTAACATGAACACTTTGGTACAAAGGTCTCATTTAGGAGGTCCTTATTATGCACAGTTTGTAAGTTGTGGAGCACCTTCCCATCTGTCCTTTAACATCGACACTTCAGTACAATGGTCTCATTTAGGAGGTCCTTAGTAAATACCAAGTTTTCATTCACACTGCCATGGATAATAACAGGTTCTCCTCTAGCTTTCAAATGTAGACTGTCCTCAAAGTTCTTTCAATTTGTATACTATCTATCAGACAAAGAACAATAATTTCAATGGAAATTGAAATTTGGACCAGTTCAAAGTGGGTTGCAATTTAAAATCTTTAATTGCTGTGCTTAAACCTGTAGCTGCTGGATGCTTGTACTGCAAAACTGGGCCTGGTGTCTGCGGCACGACAGTTGTACCTGACTGATGGCACACCTGTTACTTCTGCAAGCCAACTGGAGAGAGACATTGACATCTATGTGTCATGTGGAGAACCTTTTAAGGATCCATATGAGGCTCTGAGAGGTGGGTTTTTAATTGACATCTATGTGTCATGTGGAGAACCTTTCAAGGATCTGTATGAGGCTCTAAGAGGTGGGTTTTTAATTGACATCTATGTGTCATGTTGAGAACCTTTCAAAGATCCATATGAGGCTCTAAGAGGTGGGTTTTTAATTGACATCTATGTGTCATGTTGAGAACCTTTCAAGGATCCGTATGAGGCTCTAAGAGGTCGGTTTTTAATTGCCATCTATGTGTCATGTGCAGAACCTTTCAAAGATCCGTATGAGCCTCTAAGAGGTGGGTTTTTAATTGCCATCTATGTGTCATGTGCAGAACCTTTCAAGGATCCATATGAGGCTCTAAGAGGTGGGTTTTTAAATGCCATCTATGTGTCATGCAGAGAACCTTTCAAGGATCCATATGAGTCTCTAAGAGGTGGGTTTTTAATTGCCATCTATATGTCATGTGCAGAACCTTTCAAGGATCCGTATGAGCCTCTAAGAGGTGGGTTTTTAATTGCCATCTATGTGTCATGTGGTGAACCTTTCAAGGATTCGTATGAGGCTCTAAGAAGTGGGTTTTTAATTACCATCTATGTGTCATGTGGAGAACCTTTCAAGGATTCGTATGAGGCTCTAAGAAGTGGGTTTTTAATTACCATCTATGTGTCATGTGGCAAACCTTTCAAGGATCTGTATGAGGCTCTAAGAGGTGGGTTTTTAATTGACATCTATGTGTCATGTGGAGAACCTTTCAAGGATCTGTATGAGGCTCTGAGAGGTGGGTTTTTAATTGACATCTATGTGTCATGTGGAGAACCTTTCAAGGATTCGTATGAGGCTCTAAGAGGTGGGTTTTTAATTGACATCTATGTGTCATGTGGAGAACCTTTCAAGGATCCATATGAGGCTCTAAAAGGTGGGTTTTTAATTGCCATCTATGTGTCATGTGGAGAACCTTTCAAGGATCTGTATGAGGCTCTAAGAGGTGGGTTTTTAATTGACATCTATGTGGAGAACCTTTCAAGGATCCATATGAGTCTCTAAGAGGTGGGTTTTTAATTGAAGAACTCGCAAAGTGAGAAGGGTAAAAAGTGCACCTTCAACTCTTATTGGTACCAGCCTTTCAACTGACCTTTCTGAAGGCTCCTTATTACAGCATACCTGTGAGAACCTTTATTTTATGGTTTTGAGTTTCATATGTAAAAGGGATACAAGTAGGTTAAGTTTACAGTAACTTGGTTAACTAGAGTGTACATTGAGGTTTGAGTCTCTATCAGGTTCTTGAACCACAGGACATATGGCTCATTGGAGGTAAGATTAGAACTAAATAGAGCTTGAGTATGAATTGAGCCCGACAAGACAAATGCTTTCTCTTTTTGATGCATAGGGATCCCCAGTAAAAATGAACTCAGATGACCTTCAGGATTTTTTTTGGGGGGGGGGAGGGGAGGAGAAGCTAAATTACTAAAATGTACAGCCTCTTGAAATTGCTGTTACACCTGGTGAGTAATCTTGATAAACTGCCAAAAAAAAATCACAAAAAAAATGACCTAAGTCTTTGACTTTGTTCTATAATAGATCGAGAAGAGATGAGAAGGGCGGCCTCATGGACTCTGAGTGGAGTTATCTTGCCTGAGGACAAAACTAGGGGCAAGACACGTCCAACCCTCTCCAGGAGAATGAAGAGTCTGGTGGACAGTCAGAAGAGACGGATTCTTGTCTTTAGGAATGGCGAGAGCTCAGAAGGGGTGGAGATTGTGGCTGGCAGGTTTGATGAGGTTTGTGAATAATCACTATGATTCATAATAACAATAAAAATGAATTGATAATTGATAATTTTTATACTGTATGTTCAAATGTGGTTTGGTTTAAAGCTTACGCCAATCTAAACATGCATAGATGCTACTTAAATAAAATAATCGGTAAAAATTAATTAATGTTTTTTGAATAAAAATGTATTTAGATGTGTTTTAAAGGATGAATGAGGTCTGTCTGATGCCTTAAGTATTTGAGGGAATACTGTTCCATGAGGTTGGTCTGTCAGAGGAAAACTAAACTAAGGATAGTGTGTACAATTTAACTATTCATCACATGAAACAAAACAAGCTGATTTGTTCTTATTTCTTAGATGACTAAAACTGGCTTGCAACAGTATACCTTTCAAACTTTTGTTATTGTTTGTTATAATTTTGCTAAGCAATTATATACCGTACCGGTATGTTATCTTTTAAATATGTTTATGGTTGTTCGTTGAACTGATTGGATTGCATGTACATGACTCTAAGAGCCCAGTTGAAGTTTGCATCTCCTAATTGACATTCCTGGTATTTGTTTTCACTCATAAAATTTAATTGTGATGCATTGTGTCTTAGTTTCTGGATGACTGTACAAAGAAACTGAACTTGGAATCTGGAGCTCGACTGTTGTTTGACTGGAATGGCAAGGAGATCAAGAGTTTTGCAGACAGTAAGCTTTTTGTTTCCTTATGAACATTTGCTTTGTCAGTGTGTTGAAACATCTTACAAGAACAACTTATAAGGATACAATTACACAAAACAAACTACATCATCCAAAAGATTGCTCTTGTAAAGAAAAAGGTGTGTATTCTTCTAAAGACAGTAGATTTACAACTTGAGGTATACAGGTTGAGAGATGACAATTTGCTGTCTCATTCCATTAAGTAAAAACTAAGAAAGCAAAATCTCTTTTAGATCATTGTCATTGTTATGGATTGATAATAATTAATAAATGTGTGTTTGTTGTGGTAACAAAGTGGTCATTCTATGTTGTTTGCATTTGTCTAATATCTAGCTCCAGTTCTGGACAGAATTCTCCAGCCAATGACAACAGTAGTGCTGGGCCCTGTTTGGGTGACAAAAGGTGGCGAGAGGTTCAGTCCCAAGGGAGCTAACAACTTCATTGGTACGCTACTGATGAGTACGAGGGACAGGCTGAAACAGAGCAGAGCTTATAACGAGCAGGTGAATGGAGAGCTGTTATCTGACACTGAGCATTATTGTCTTGTGGGAGGGGGTGGGGGATTTGTACATTACTGACAAGTACAAAGTAAAGGCTGAAACAGAGCAAAGCTTAATAAAATGAGCAGGTGAATGGAGAGCTGTTGTTTGACATTGAGCTTTATTGTCTTGTGGGAGGGGGTAGGGATTATTGGCAAGCTTATTGTCCAACAGAAAAGATGAATGGTTATTGTGTCGAACCTAACGTATTGTGAAGGTATTTCTTGGTTTCATCGCACACTGCCACTTTACTGTTTTATTAAGTATGTCGTTGACCTTTTTATCTTTGTTTTAATGACCAACTAAGTTAATAACTTAATAAATAGTTATATTTCTTTTTTGCAGCTAAAGCTTAGAATTGAAAACAAGACTGTGGTGTCAAAAGAACTCATGTCAATGAGTGAAGCGGAAATAAAGGAAGAGTCAGAAGAGGTTATGAAACACATCAGTGAATTGTCTGCTGTAATACCAACGCTAAAGAAGCAACTTAAGAAGATGGAAAGTTTGGTGCAAGAAGAACCTGAATCAACGGCACTGGATTCTTACAAGTATTCTCACATCTCAGAAATAGATCCAGACAGTAGGTTGCTGGGAAAGCAAGGGCTTCGTGTAAAGGTACATTATGTTATAGGAGTGCTGGATACTATTTATGACATTAAAGTGCCCATAACCTAAAAATTTTTAATTTCATATTTGTAAGTACACATTAATACAAGAATGTCTGTGAAAACATTTTGCAATTTGAACAAAATAAGAACTTTTAAAGTCTTTTAAAGTCTATTTTTCTTTGGTCAATCCGTTCTGCTGATCAATAAGACTGACAGGCTCATGGCTATTGTCTATGACGTACATTCAGGAACCCGCGCTGCCTTGCATAGAACTTGCCCACACAAAACTACTTGAGTTCTTGAATACGAAGAAATAGCCAGGAATCTCAAAACCTAGCACTTGTTTACTCGCAGCTGAAGCGAAGTGTTCCTTAATATACGTCACATGACGTCATGGCTCCTTTGTCAACAAAGGCAAACGGTTTGCCAAAATGGCGGAAACTTTGAAAGTTTTCAAAATTTTGTAAAAAAAATATGTTTTCAAATCGCAATTTTTTTTCACGAACGTTCTTGTTTTAATGTGTACTTACAAATAAGAAATTAAAAATTTTTAGGTTATGGGCACTTTAATTCTTTTTTTTAGTTGTACTATTCTTGTTCTGCGACTTGACCGCTTTCATAATATATTTATAAGAAATTATTATTATATAGCTACCTAGCTTTGATAAGCTTTTCAGTTACTTCTAGGTAGCGAATACCTAACATATTCTCTTAAATCAATTTTCTGTAATTTATTTGCGCGGTGTTTAATAAAGATAGTAGTGTTATTATTAAATATTGAAAACTTTTTCTTATTGATGCACACAACTTAGAGTATATGTATTCAATGAAGTCCGCTGCAAAGAAAATTGTGTTGGTTAAGTTGTATATATGAAAATGTGGAACTGTTTCATCAATTCAGTTTTCAACCACAATACTTAATAGTCACATTCATGTATTCATACTGTAACAAAACTGGATAAAAAATTCTTGTAAGTTGAATGAATGTACTTGAACGAAACAGTTTTTAAAACAGTTTCAGGTAACAATATCACTTTTTGGTTCTAGGAGTTACATATGAAACAAAATGGTTCAGCGTTCAACCAGTTTAACAATTTATTTGCTGTAAAACGCAAACACATCAAGAAGAACAAGTCATTATAGCCATATACTGGGGAGTTTGTTAAAACAGACTGTTGCTGTGTATTTTGGCAATGTTGTTTCGCGGTGGTTTCTGCTTGCAAGTACATGTCAGTAGTCTTTTGATCTTATATATGCCATGCTTGCTGGAGCTTGCAAATGTGAAAATGTAACTGAAGTTTGAAGTTCAGTAATGTCTTAACATTGCAAAGAAGTTCTTGTCGGATGTTTTTTTGATTGTATTCATATTCAGTATATGTCTTCATTTTGCTAAGCTCATATAAGCTTGAATAGTTCGACCTTTAAGTACCGAAGGATTTGCAAACTAACTTTGCCTAATACATCAAAGTCATAAAGGTCAAATATATCAGAAACAAGTTACAGTGGAACCCCGCCTTACGGCCACCTTGTTATTACGGTCACTTTTTTTGGCCCGGCAAAACGGCCATACATTCTCTCTCATAGAAAAACCCCGTTTATGCGGTCTCTCGTTAATACGGCTACTTCCCCCTTTTTTAATTCCCAACTCATATAATCCTTTATAATTCAACCCCATTAATACGGCCACCTAAGAAAACGAAGACGCCTGTGACATGTCAGTTTCAACGATCAGCCGGTTTTTTCAGTTTTCATTATCGCGCACTGACAGCAACATCCGTTTATCCAAACTGCAAAGCGGTTTAGTCATTGTTATTCACAAAAAATGTTAATAACAAAGATTGGTGACCGTACATGTACTAACGGGGTTCCACTGTATTAGCATTGGCGTCTTAGCTGAAGTTCCGCACAAAATTTTACTTGTACAAAAATTTTGCTTCCGTTGGACGTTGTTTATCAATTCACGACAATTTGGAGCACTTGTTGTTTGGTCGCCTCATTGTCATAACAGTAAGACTTCGGACAAATTTTACTTTACACAGATGTATTTTAAACGAAATCGATTTGCGTTAAGTCCAGTGACGTTAGGTTCTTTGGGCGGTTATTTAGTGAAGCGTTATTAGTTTTTTAAATGTGGATTTGTTTTTTTTAAACATTGATGCTATTTGTGACGTCATCTCGAAAGCCAAATTTGGTGAATTTCTGTTTATTGCCCCGTGGCACCCTACCTTTCCTTTTCTCAGTCTGCCTTTATTACCATAGCAATGGGGATACTTTCTTGGCGTAACATGTGACTATGAGCAGCATTCTTAACATTCGAGTTTAGTTACTTACAGGGTAACTAAGCCTTTTCCCATATCTTGGCATCCGTCCTGTTGTTCTCGCTGTATTGTATCGGTTGTCAAAATAGTAAACGTACTTACTTGTAGTTTGATAGAACGTGTAGTGTTTTATCAATGCACAATTAGTTGTTTATGTAACGCACAGTATTTCTAAAACTTGTCAAGTGACCAATTGAAAGTAATATGCCAACCGTACGTTTTTAAAGAAATGTTTGTCTTGTATGAATTTATTGTTTTTATGTACAATGCCTTTATATTTTGGTTACTTGTTTGATAATTGACATTCATATTCAACCGGGTTTTTTTCTTGTGGTAGGATATGAAGAATACAATGGACGAGGACGGGTATGAACGCCATGGCCTGGAACATAGATTGCCGTTGGTCAATGAGAAAGGTTGGTCTGTATGCATGTACATCCGACGTGGAGGCAACGATCCTAAAGCAAAGGAAGTAAAGGTAAAGCTACATTCAATGTCTTGAATAAGTAATTGTTTTAGTTAATCAATAAAACAAAGATCAAGGAATTTGATTTTATTAAATTTTCCAGAGCAGTTTCCAGATATTATATATTCAAACTGAATTGAAACTTGTGTATGAATTTTAGTGGCAACTATAAATACAACTTGATTTTGGTAAGGGGTCATACTGCAGGGTTCAAAGGAGTAAAACAATTAGAATTTCTAGGTGTACAAATTTTACTTTTTAAATGGTATTTGTGCCTGTTACGCCGCAAAATATAACATATGATGCAAAGTGTAACAACGTGAAATGTTACAACTTTTCACACAAAAGCTAAAGGTGACGTTACATGGGAAGACACTTTTTTGCGCAACATTGTTGCATTAAAAATGTAAATTGGCGTGTGGTTATGATTTTAAACGCTATTTCGTTTAAATGACGTTTACAAACTCACATAATGTTGTCTGAATTTTGTTTGATTTGGCTGTACCTTGTTACACTGAATCGATTCTTCGCACACCAAAGTTATACTCTTAATATAGAATTAGAAAATTTGCCCGCGTGCCCGCCTACGGCTCGTGTATCTAGACACCCCTTTCGTGAACTTAAAATTCACAAGTGTTTGTATAACTGAACATAGGACGCTGGCGAGTTTCTATTTTAAATAAACAACCGCGGGGGAAAGCAAGCAAAATTTTTCCACGTCCTTATCAAAAACACAGTTAGCAACCTCTGAAAAGCCCTACTTTCCAGCATTTTCTCAACTGTTTCCTAAAAATCCATATTTCTTTTTTCCCGATAACTGTGAGAGCGTGTTATGGATTTCACATTTCAACGATGTCGAACTCATTCACATGATCCCTTTCTTTTCTACATAAGTCCGTAATGTCCTTTACTAGTATTGTATCTTTCTGACTGAATACCAATGCTGTATATGTAAGGTACAATGTTTATTCTTTTCTAAATAGAACTTCTAAAAGTAGCTTTTTTCCCAACCAGTCATCCCTTATAAAAGCCCTGAGCATCTCTATAAATTCTCCCACGGTGGCAAATATTCCTGTAATGAAGGTACAGACGATGGCATCATTGTGATGTGCTTTTCCCTGGTCAAATCCTACGTTCGCATTACTGCATTGCACCATACGAGAGTTGGATATGTCGGGTCAACTAGATTTCGGGTCGGGGCATCATCTTAGAATTTCTATTCCAAAATTAAACCTCAGAGATGCTAAAGATAGCATCGATGATATCAGTAGAAAAGTTGTTGTATATAACATTAATTGTTGCAGTGAAGTGAGTCTGGTGCAATTTGTCATCGTTATTTTTTTTAAAGGACCTTACATATGAGCAGATTGAAGGGGGCTATTCATGGAGGGATTTTTCCGTACGCCCAAATCGAAGTACCGAAAAGTTTGTTGAAATCGTAGTGGAAAATGGAGATGGAAGTCCTGCTCCTTTTCCAGAACTCTTGGTGAAGTCTTCTGAATCTGGAATGGTAACTAGGTCAAATTAATTAATATTACAGTAGTTAAACAGTCAGTGTTTTCCGGCACTTGATAAAGGCAATATGCTCTGTCTGTAAAAACTGCCACTGTTAAGCTGCAGGACTTACACGAAAGTTCCGTTTTTCATTAATATAAAGATCACTGAAAACGGAGCGACTCAAGCATGTATTTCAAAACTTTCGCAAGAACTTATCAGTTTTTGGAAGGAATGCAGTCTCTCAAGTGCGGGAAACTCTCGACCTACGGTCTCGCCAAAATACAAACCATGGCTCGTATCGCCCTGATATTTTCCCGAATCGAGCAAAAACCTGCACGATTACATATAATAATAGTTTTGCATAAAATGCGAACAATATTTATAAGCACAACAGCGGACATTATAAACAATATTAATGATAGACTAACTAATAAATAGCTATAATAAAACACAAGTCATTCTAGTTGAGCAACATAATGCAAATAAAAATAGTACAAGTTCAACACAAAAAGGTTCAAAGTTTGATATTATGAAACTGCTATCATCGGTGGTCACTGTTTAATCCAGTTTCTTGGTTAAGAAGCATTTGTTCACTAATTTAAAAAGCACATGCCATCTAACTAATTTATATTAGTATATCCAACTATCTAATCTAAACTTAAACGCAATTGTTTAGGATGATACAGCGGATCCAGGAGACGATCAGACCGTTCGTCCACCTGGCAGTGGCACAGCAGCTAAACCTGAGATACCTGCTGATAATTCACCTGGCAATGGCACAGCACCTCAACCTGAGATACCTGCTGATAATTCACCTGGCAATGGCACAGCAGCTAAACCTGAGATACCTGCTGATAATTCACCTGGCAATGGCACAGCAGCTAAACCTGAGATACCTGCTGATAATTCACCT
>JAOBYF010112224.1:0-11466 GCA_025403605.1 Parazoanthus darwini | reverse complement strand
TGTTTACTCGGCGGAGGTTCAGCTGATATGCGGCTTACAACACGCTCTGATCGATTCCCTAACACATATCGGGGTTTCCTTTTGGTTTGGGGGATAAAACAAAACACCCTTCATTCAATCTTTCGGGGTGTCTCTCATCTGCACTGCTTCCCTCCACGCAAAACGTAAAACCACGACAAACAAGCCAAAACACAAGCACTTCGTAGCGTAAAATGTTCGAAATTTGTGGGACCGTTTGTGGGACATATACGGCGGCGCTCAGAAACTGCTCTCTGATTGGTCGGTTCGCTATGAATTGCGCAAGACCTGCTAACATTTGAGTGATCGAGTGATCGAGTGACATTGGCCCACCACAATAACTCGTGTTTACGCTTCGCGTATCCACGATTTAAAAAGTAGGAGTAATCTACCTCTACAAATGAGTAAGCCTTTCACAAAGTTCAGTGGCATTGTAAACTGTAAAACTGTTTCGAGCCACCTTAACTAAAATAGACAAACTGGCGGAACTTGCAAATTATGCCAATGCTTCTTCTAATTTCTTTACAGATATGCTAACTTTTTTTCCAGTTTAGGTTGGAGTCAATTAGGAGCCAAAAATAGATGACATGAAACTCCCTTAATTTCAAATGTGTATGACTAAGTAAAAGATTAATACTGAGACTTGTAGTATTTCTTTGCGCTGGATAAAAAAGGACAAAACTCGATTTTTATATGTTGAGTGAGAGCTTGTTAGCACACAACCATGCACACACTTTCCCCAATTCATTATTTACGAAAGCCTCTAAACCTCCCAATTTCTTGGTTTCATAAAACAGATAAGCATCATCTGCAAACATGTGAAAGTCAGTTAAACCGAACAAGTGTGAAAATCATTTAATCAGGAGCCCTGTGGAACTGCGCATGACATATTACTTTCCTAGACCAATTTTATTCACCCTAAACGTAACCATACCGAAGAAATTTGGATTTGGTACTGATCTTGGCCTCCAATAGAGATGTTTTTCTAGGTATGTGTACATATCAAAGCAATACACGGCAAGATATCTAAATGCTAGATTTGGCTCATGTAATCTGTGTTTTTACTTTACCTTTGTTGAAGAAGCCTGCCCAACGTCCTGGTTACACAAGCCATATCCATTGAGAAGACCCTGCAGTCTGGATAGGGAGGATGGAAACAACTCAGGAGTGTTCCTACCCGAGTCAAAGCTGAATGTTGTCTTTGTTCCTTCACCCTGTCCTGCAGGTATTCGACTACTGTCATTGCTGGCCTCAAAATCAGAGCTAAGCCTTCTGTCATTACTTGACTCTTGAGATGCTTCAGATACACTGATTGGCAACTTGAAACCATCTGTCCTACGAGTTTCTTTTACCTTTGTGTAGGTGTTGTGTGAATTGCGATTCGAATGTGAACTAAACGCATTTTTACTTTCATCTTCGAGACTGTCCAATCGAAGACAATAGCTACCAAAACCCTCGTTACTATCCGACGACTTCTCACACTTATGATTTCTTTCAGAAACATTCACTAAACTATCCTGAGTGTCTGTGCGGCTGCAACTGTCCGACCCAAACAAGTCCATTGTCCGATCATCAATATGCACACAGTTTGCAGTGTTCCGGCTGTGCCTGTCAAGTGTATGTAAGTCCTGAACCTGTTGATGCAAATCCCTCGAGGTGCTATCATTTGAAGCTTGTCTATCTCTTAAGCATTCCGTATTTTTCAATTTGGTTTCATTGTCACTGAATACCGATTCTTTGTCCACATCATCATCTTCGAAGTCACTTACATCTCCCTCTGAACCAGAATCTATCTCTTCAACAAAATTGAAGTTCACATGATCATTTTCCCCTCCACTGCTCTCATTTTCTCCATGTTCACTTTCACCGTCTTCTTGTTTCTTTTTATCATCAACGTTCCATTTATCCAGTTCATAATCAGAGTCTGCGTAACATTAATGGCATAAGGAAAAAAATATTCAAAAGTTACTAGACAAAATTTATATAATAGTGTAAACATTGCCAGATCTTACACTACCCCTAAAAGTCTGTACCATGTTGCCAGACATTAAGTTTGCGCATTCCGAACTCTCCAGCCTGGGAGCCACTGCGTGTCATACTATAGATACAAATGGCTGAGGATGACCATTTTTGTTAATGCCATGTTTGTCATTTGAGATAAGTAATCGGTCTCATTTGCCATTAGTACCAATTCGCTAATGCAAATGTTTGTTAGATCCATTTCCTTGTGTTGGTTAAAAGGTCATTACTCGATCAGTTTGGGCTCATTAATTCAACAGAAACAACACTTTTAGCCCTCACGAGGGAGTGGACCTATCGAAACTTCACATTAGTAAGAATGACGTATTCACTTGGATAAGAGAGTCTTACCCAAAAATTGCCCACCTTAATTAGTAAAAGAAATGACCGACATTCTGTGGTAGGCTTAATCGGGTCCTGATGTGATTTTAATTTGATGTTATGGTTCAGGGCTGGTTTTTGAATGTGAAATTCCAGAGGCGTTCAAAGAGTAACCAAGGAATGTAATACACTTACAGGTAAATAGATATATCACTCAGGGGTATTAAGGAATTTTCGAGGGATGTTCTTAAGTAGGGTTATCTGCGGTTTTCCCTCAAGAATGACCAAAATTGCAATGCGGGATTTCACGAAGATAAACAAGCCACCACATGTAGCACAAAACCTGAGGTTCTTACTGATGCAAAAAGGACATTATATTTTCTTAATGTTTCTTTTTCTTTGCTCTTTAAAACAAGAGGGATTGCTACTGGCTGTTATTTTTCAAATCAGACACTTGAGATACTGTGTGTGAAAATCTAATAACAGGGTTTGTAAGTCTTTTGGTTCATACCTGCAAAAATCTAGGACTTTTCAAGCATTGTTTGTGGCATTTTTTCAGAAACAGCAAAAAGGTAACTTTTCAACAACACGATCTTCTGTTATGGCAAGAAGAAAATGAAAGTGTCTCCCAGAGTGCCAATTTTGTTTCCAGGAACTAGTATAAAATTCCAGAACTTTCTAAAAAGCGAACAAATGCTGTAATGATAGTAACATAAGGACTGCAAAGAGCACTGTAAAACAGGTTATTTTTTTTATCAGCAACTAAACATTTTAGTGTATTAGATTCTACGATTGCTCACCCAAATATTTTTAATTGGGCTTTTTTTAATTCACAAGTCTTTTGCAAATTCATTTCGTATTTGAATTTCCTTCAGTTCTCCTAGACGCACCTTCCTCATCCGTCAGCTCAGCCTCCTCTTCTTCACTCAGTTCCTCATTATCAAGCCTTCGCTGTGATTCTTGAATTTTCCGAAGCTCAGCTCTTTGTAATTTCATTTTCTGTTGCAGCTGTTCTTTTAAAACTTGTAAACTTGCTCCTAAATAGAATTTGAAGAGTAGATGCGAGAGATAAAACAAGAGATTTAACTATATATACGATATCCCATAACAGCTTAGGGAGCATGAGTGAAAGGATGTAAATGGAAGGATAAAAAGTGAAAGCTGGAAAAACTCGAGTAGTATGGTGATAAGTGGACGGATGATAAGTGGT
Source organism: Parazoanthus darwini (assembly GCA_025403605.1). Lineage (NCBI taxonomy): Eukaryota > Metazoa > Cnidaria > Anthozoa > Zoantharia > Parazoanthidae > Parazoanthus > Parazoanthus darwini. Next base: position 7,898 of record JAOBYF010112224.1, on the reverse strand, counting down.
GGGGTGAAGGGTTTGGGTGGAAGGATGATGGGTGGATTGGCGAAGACCAAGAATGATAAATGGAAGGGTGGGGGTAAAAGGATGATGAGTGGAAGGGTAAAGAGTGTAAGTGGAAAAAAGGAAGGGCGAAGAGTGCAAGTTGAAGGATGACAAGTGGAAGGCTGACGGATGCAGGTGGAAAGACCATGAATGGGAGGGTGAAATGAAAAGATGACAAGGAAGGCTGAAAAGTGCAAGGTGAAAAGTGGAAGGGTAATGAGTAGAAGGGTGAAAAGTACAAGTGAAAGGATGACGAGTGAAAGAGTGAACAGTGCAAAAGGTAAAAAGAATGATGTAAGGGTGAAAGATGCAGGTGAACAGATGATGAGTTGAAGTGTGAAGAGTGTAAAATGAAAAGATGAATGAGTGAAAGGAAGAGTACAAGTGGAAAGACGATGGGTGGAAGGGTGAAAAGTGCAAGTAAACAGATGATGAAAGGAAAGGAAAAGGATGCAGGTGGAAAGATGAATGGAAGGGTATAGGGCTTTTGGCAAAGCTACGATTCTGAAGATTAAGTCACTGAATGGAATTGGTCAACTCAAAAAAGGATTCCTGGCATCTGCCAACCATACCCCACCCAAAAAAGCAGATGAGTTAGACAGTCGGATTTGAAGCATTTCCTACCATTTAATTTTTACAGTTTAGACGAATGTCCCATACAGTGTCTCCCAGTTTTTTTTTTTTGCCTCGGACACGTTTATCTCCAGCGCAGTCTTGCAGTGCTTAAAATGTTCTGATATGTCCTTAATTTTTTTTCATCAGATAAATCAACAGTTTAGGAAACAAAGATACTTCAAGTCACTGTTGGTTAAAACTAGCCGCTTTGCAAACACTTATTTTAAAAAGCTGCAGTCTGTACAATCATTAAATAGTCAAGCAATTCATTTTCCTTTTACTGCCAGGTAAATTATGTTTAAATAAAGTTCAAAAAAACATCGACGGACAAACGTTTGAGGACAGTTTTGTAGGGCAGGAAGCTGTCACTCTCCCACCTAGTTTTTATAAATATATCGCTACTAGACTTTCATGTCCAACATTTCTACTTGAAATGCAATCGAAAGTGAGATCCAGAGTTCTGGAATGATCAACGTTTACAAAGGTTCTCGTCATCTTGATTGCGTCAGAAAATTGGTTTCATTTCCTGATGGTCACACCAAGAAATGCATTGCGCTGTGTAAAATTTGAAAATTTCATTTCATTTCATGATTGTAACATCCAGAAATGCACTGCGCTGTGTAAAACTGCCTTTTCACAAATTATCTTGTTGCAGGAACAGTGCTTGTTGTTGACCTATGTTTCAGAGGGCAGTGTCGTAACTTGAGTGGTTTGAAAAGCATTCACAAATTTAAATACTAGGAGCATTCCACACTCTTGTATGCGGCTGCTGAAATTGTTACAAGCAAATTTCTTGTGGTGTTTTTCAGTTTTTTATGTTGCTGCTAAATGGTTTCGACTACATGTTATGCCTCATCATATCAAGTAGATGAAAGACAAAAGGAAGCGCGGAAAGTACAGGCAGAAAAGTGACAAGTTGATAAGTCCAAAAGGAGGATGACAGATGGACTTGCATAACAGCAGAATGACAAGTTAAATGTGAAGGGTTTATGTAGTTGAATGAAGGTGGCTTGTGGAAAAGTCGAGGTTGATAGGGTCAACTTACAAACCATCCAAAACTAGGATTTTTTTTGCACGAGGAAAGTCTGACATATCGAGGAGTTTAGGGGTATGGTCCCCAAATAAAAATGGAATTTGGAGGCTCTGAAATGTCATTCCAGTGCTCTAAAGGATTATTTTTGTCAAAGCTCGGTGAACTGATGGTTATGTCAGTTTGCACTCGCTGTCGACGAAAGCATATTTTGAAATACAATTTAACGAACTGCCAAATATAAACTTCCTTGGATTACTAATCGTGAGAGCAAACTTTCAAAAGCGGGATTTCCTATTCCGACCGTGCATGGATTGGGTTTCGGGATTTGCAAGCAAAATCGGGATAAAAGCACCTAAATCGGGATAGTTGGACGAAACGGACAAATGGAATGCTATACGTAGAAAGACGATAAATGGAATGGTGAACAGTGCAAGTTGAAGAATAACAAGGAGTAGGGTGCAGGGGGAAAGAAAGAGTGGAAGGACGCAGGCAGAACACTGAAAAGTGAAAACTGAAAGTGGAAGGATGACAACCCGAAGAATAGCAGTCGAAGAATGATAAATTAAATAGCGATTAATAAAACGGCAAAGATTTCCAGTGAAAAAAGATGAGAAGTAGGAATAAAGAATAAGGCTATTAATGGAAGAACGACACATGGAAAGTGGTGTGTCAGTAGAATGTTAAAGGGTGAAGATTGGAAGTGGAAGAACGACAAGTCAAGGGTTGAAAAGTACAAACAGAAATATAACAGACAGAAGGATAAAGAATAAAAGTGGTTGACGAGCGGAAGGGTGATAGACGAGATGATAAAGGTTGCAAACAAAAGGATGAGGGGCGAAAATGTCCAAGTTTTGCACAGGCAATAAAAGCTCCAAACAGAGAAAATGTCATAACACTCCCACCGGTTGAAAAATGAAGGAAAGAAGTAGAATGGTAGCAGGGAAAAGGGAAGGACCATCCACAATCCCAGGGCTAGTAGCTGGACCTTTTTTCCACTCAATGTCAGTCAAAACAAATCGTAAAGGAATCGTTTACCTGGAAAGTTAAGTTCCTTAATGTTTTTTTCGGGAACCATTGACTTAATGTGTTTATGCCTACTGGGTGAAATCTTGTTTTCCGCATCAGCCATGGCGTCCTCTTCAATCACTTGTCTTTCCTTCACTGGTTCAACCTTTTCCATATTGTTGTGTAGCTTCGGTGTTGAATGCTTTGCAAATCTAAAATGTTATTTGAGCGTCATGCCAGAAAATGTATGGTTTCTTTCATATGTTAAAAATACAGTGATGTATATGTTTTGAATTATAACCACCAAACCCCATATAGACTGGGTTAACTTGGTATACTTATAAATGGCCCTAACATTTATATATAGGCTTCATATTGTATTATGATTATAGTAAATGTCCTCGAAAAGCCCCCATGGGAAGAAATTAATACAGTTAGTATGTATTTATTCTACACCATTGTATTCTGTTTAACTTTCGACACATACCTCCATGCATATTCTGTCGGGGTCTCCCCCAACCTCCAGGAGGAACAGCCAAGTAACCATTACATGGAGTGAGTTTGGAGCACTACGAAATGACTGTTATTGAAAGACTCGATTGACTGGGCAAACTACTCCGAGTACTTTAATCACTATGTGAGTGTTTTCTCTATATATTAAACTAGAATTAACCACGTGGTTATGCAAGTGCTGCTGGGTCTTTGTTTTAAATTGTATCGATCTATACGTTTTTTATATGCGAATTCCACGTGGTCACAGGCATTTAGTACTGCGTGACTGAAAAACAAACTTGCGAAGCTCATAAACATACGTTGTTGATCTCGAGATTCGGTACTTAAGTGATCAGCTCTCTGATGAACGCTTCCGCAAGCAAATGCAAGGCTACTTGCCACGAATTTTACGCATTTCCTTCTCTAATGACGTGAACTTGACTGATACAAGGTCGATCGAAGGACATAAAGAAAAGGACGCGGTCCAATAAACCCACAAACCCTTGCGCAGGTGGCGTTCGGGTGTGTGGATCCGAATAAAGAGCGACATACATAAAAGGAAAAAAACCCTCGATATGTTTCGCTGCCTCTCATTCCGTTCGGCAGCAACTAGAAGTTAGAGATTGCAAGTGATCAGCAGCTTTTGAAATTGTAGCCTTGATACTTAAGTGTATTACTAAAAACAGTGATATACCTGCTGACAAAAGGCTGGTTTAACAAAATACAAATATTTGTCGCAGGATACGTTTTCTTCAGCTTGTTTCATAGTGGATTACAGTTTTTAACCGTTAAACAGTTGTACATTTTTAGCATCTTTAGGTGACCGCGTCTTAAAAGCTATTCTGTGCAAGTCTCGACCAAATTGGGGCTCCATTAAAAATCGATTTCCCCCAATTTTTTCGTCAAGTGAGTCCTGTAAATATATTTGTAGTTCTCTATGTCTGATTTATCAACAAAATACTTATAGACATACACTGCAGTTCGTTTGACCTGGTATTTAGGTATTTGACAAACAACTGACAACAGATTATTTTGAAACGTTTAAAATCATGGAAGACTGGACCGTACGGTCTGAATCAAAGAAACTATAGTAAAGCTAATAACAAAATCCAAATCGGTTGGGGATCAAATGCGCAAAGATACTAGAATAAGCTCAGCAGCCGATGAAGGCGAGGGTTGAATACAAGTTTCAAAAGATCCCAAGTAAGTGAACTCTTCACCCAACGATAATCTGCTCCACCTAAACAATTTCCGCGCGGCCCTTGGAGCTCGTGTCTAGTAAAACGAAACGTCTGAGCTCGTGGGTTTTACTATAAAACTGTTTGTATTGTATAAGTCAAATGCAAACGCAAACATTCCCCGGGACAAACCTCCCGGGCATTTGACTTCAAGTTTTTGAAAGTCAAATTTCTGACCAGCACTGTCTGAACGAGTGAGCAAATATATAATATAAACATTAGTTTTAAAAAAAACAAAAAAAAAACAAAGCAGTTTCAGCTTGATGCTACGTTAACCGTATAAAAACAAAAATTATCGAGTAGCATTTTTCATGATCCTCTTTTCATTTCTTATTTTGTCATTAAGCCAATGACGCGGCATCAGGCCGGAATTTGTGGTGACCAATTTCGCAATTGTTTAGCACATGCGCTATATAACTAGTCTACGTTTCTTTACTGAAACCTTAAGTTTACTGGTCTAAGGTAAGGGTGAAAAACATTGTTTGTCTCAAATAAAACTGGTTTCTTCTTATCAATAGTATAGGTGTAAGGTTGTTTTCATATAATCATCTCAGATGATTTAAAATGGCGCACTCAAGTCCACCGTGTTGTGTCAAAAAGATATTGAATGCTTGGCATTTTACGGCGCCACATGAACAAGGACTTTAAACACTAAATGTAGAAAAGCATTTTCTTTGACCTCTATTCGCCCGAATATCGGGTATGCCACTGAGGTATGGGCTCACTCGCAAAATTGTGACAAAGTCATTTGAAAGTCTCTAGCAACGCTCAACTTGGTTCATTCTTTTTGATTCGGAGCTAAATTATCGGGAGCGCCTAATAAAACTAAATCTTGTACCTGTTTCGTATTGGTTTGAAAAGAATTAGCTCAATTTTTTTTTTCAAGTGCTACAATGATTAAACTTACTTTCAAATCACTGCTTTCGTTAAGCCTAAACCAATAATCCGTTCGACACACAAAAGCCGTTTGTTCCATTTTGCAAAACCAAGTTATTTCAGAGTTCCTACTTTAAACGCATACCTAAGCTATGGAACATTCTACCACCTAGTACTCGTTTTTGCAGTTCAATACCTAGCTTTACGTCTGCCCTTTATAAACGTTACTTAATTGCTCTCTCGAACTCCTTTTCTCTGGATACATACAACTCTTGGAAGACCATCTGTCCCAAATGCTCTGCCAGTAACGACCTCATTAATCCGCCATCTTGCTGCTATTAATGGCTCATCGTGTATATGTTCAAAGAACTTTTTTTTCACTAAATTCCCTTAAGTATGCCTTAGTTTTTTATATTTTTGCTATTAACGCAAACTGTTGTAGCTACTGTAGGTTTGTCGTATTAAGTTTTTTAAACTTGTTATTCGCAATTACGTTTGGCACGTTTCAATTTGATTTTAACTTACAGAGAGCAAAATTTTTATTGGAGATCGTTTACAAAAGCATGCATGAAAGCTCGACGATCTCAGACAGATATCTTTATTTACCTATATCAAGCTTACATGTCGATTTGATTTTTTTACATAGTCTTCAGTAAATACAAATTTTAAAAATATGGCTTAAGTTAGAAATCAAATTGAAGCATGCGAACTTAATTGCGAATACCAAGCTGGTACAATTTCATACCACTTGCATCTGCAGATCCTATCTAAATAAATCCCAGAGAAAAAAATAATATTATCTACCGGACACACTTATGCATGCTTAACAAAATAAACGAAATTGTTTAAACATGTAGGCACCTGTAAAAAGCCCATTAAGGCCACAACTAATCCCACAAGTATGCCCTCGCTACTCTACCTAACACCTCTACCGAAGTATACGAACTACCATGCAAATTGAGAGGAAACTTTAGACCGAAATCATTACTGCCAGTTGGCAGACTAAATTGGTTCATATGATCTCTTACCTCTCCATGAGCTTCTTCAGTCCTTTGTTGAGAGGTTTTGGGGCTGATGGGGTCTCGTCAGTAAGATCAACAAAGTCTGTGCCCATACTCAGGGTTGGGGTGTGGTCCTTCAGTTTCTGTTTTCCTGCACTTTCTCTAGGTGTGGAAGTTCCACTGACTGAGGTGCCTGCAGACTGACTGCACATCGTTTTGTGTTCATCAGAAGTAACTGTGACATATTCTTTCTTATATGTTGCACATCCCTTACTAGAAATGGAAAATTCGCAAATGTTAGTGTTTAAAAAGCTGTCCGCCAAAAACAAAATTTGATTTCTTTCAAACTTTGCCCACAATTAGTTTATTATTTCTGCCCGAATCAATGAACTGGATTTCCTTTGTTTTAATTCCTATTTGTAGGAAATTATAGACCCTAGAAGGTTGAACGGTCAAAATGCTTGCTCAACCCCTCTACCACAGAAAAAACAAGCTTCGCCATTCATTTTTCTTCCACTAATAAACCTTACTCAAAAATACTAAAATGGATTACTGTACTACGAATGATTAAACATCCAAGTGGACAATCACAATACTTTGGGAAAACAGATTGTTCTTCAAATTCAACAACTTGCGAATGCAATGAAAACATGAGATTAGCTAATTGAACTGTTGTTTTGGCCAGTTAAATGTTTACCAATCTCTTAGCTCTTCAAATTCCCTTTTCTTGGTACATTAATGAATACTTAACAATTTGAGTTTGAGTGAGTACTAAATTGTATTCCAAGTTAGCCCAGTCTGTAAACACCAGATGGTCTCAGGTTCAATTCTTGGTCTGGCCATGGTGTGACCTTTTGCTGCACCTTCCCGGGACTCAGATGTTAAGCTCTTGGTCCTATTAGTCTCAGCTTTATGTTGTCAGCTCTTAACTGTTATGGACTAACAACACAAACAGTATCTAGACAAGTTTTAAAAAACACATTCTGAGCTGCGCACATCAGCTACTGATAGCTCTTGTTTTGACATCACTAACGCTTCGTTTAGATGTACCCAAATCAATGTCGTTTTAAACCTAAATTGTATATATATCTTAGCAGTCTTTATTCCTCCATAAGACTAACTTCAGCAAGCTACATCTATAAGTTAACGATAAAGGAGCTTTCCTGTTAAAATATTGTTATTATTATTGTTAATAATAAGAAAAATAATTTATAATAGAAATTTAAAATTTACAGTTCAAATGCGCTTTACACTAAAAACATTGTATAAAAAATAAAGTTGAGCGAGATACATGTGTTAGAATGTACATACACATGTATGATTATAAAAAATAAGTCTGAAGAAAGGTCATCTTTTTGGTATTTCTCACTTGAAACGATCCTTTTTTAAGTAATCCCACAATCGGACTATTAGATCCATCTGTTCCTTGTTCAACACACTCTGTTGAAATTGTTTTGGTCAGATAGGTTTTGTTAGTTTAAAGCTTTACTGATGTAGCCAAGTGTACGGTTCGGAATTGAACAAAATACAGTAGCTCAGTTCAGATCAACACACGAACCAAGCATGATTCGTACACAGTTTATTGATGATCCGAGGAAA
>JAOBYF010112223.1:0-19270 GCA_025403605.1 Parazoanthus darwini | reverse complement strand
AACACTTCTATTAGCATTGCTAACTTCTAGTTATAAAGTGTAGGCACGTTTTTAAATTTTGATATAAACTTGTAAAACCTAATGAAATTTACCGTGTTGATATAAAGGTTGATTGATCGATGTTTCGGGACGGATCCGTGCACAGATAATGATATAAACATTGATCACAAGACAAGATTAATTTACCGAAAAGCAACAACTTACCGGCAGGTTTTTTCCGGCCTCTTTAAGATACTGTGCTACAGTCGAACGTAACCCAATCGAAATAGAATTCATACATTTTCCACCCACAAGAACTCTGAGCCAAGAAAATCCTCCTATACTTGAAACTGAGTAAGTTGGGACACAAACGAGATACTAGGAGGATAATAATTTGTTCGCCGTGTAAATCTAAGGTTCTGATAAGTTAAAAATATTAAATGAGTGATTCAAGTCATTTGATAAATTTGCTAAAGAATGTTCTTGTATTCTTTAGGTCTTTTTACTTTATATGGTTTGGGCGTGTCGACATGTTGTGTGACAAGTACAGACTTGATGCATGACAGCATTGTTTATAATCGTTTCAAGGGAAGTTTACATGTAGGCTGTTTCTCGCAATAAATAAAAAACGCTGTGTTTAGAAGGTCAGTGTATGAAGTAAGCTCATCACCTTGTACAACTCGTCCTTGATAACAAACAGAACAAGGTCACATGTTTACCCTTAACTTTTGTTGTGGTATTCAACGATGTCTCAGTTTTCTCCTTTTAAATTACCGCAAGGATATACTCAGTCAATTCTGAATGCCGAGAAAGCGACGGTTCTAAAAAAATCCTTCACAGTTATTTTCCTTTAATGTCAATAAAACAAATCCTATAACTACAAACCGAACAAGTACTGGAACTAGCAAAAATAAAGATCCAGACAAAAAGGGCCCATCTACCACATGCAAATCAAATGAACTAACCGGCTAATGGCGGCAAACAAACTCACCTGCCCAAGTCCTGTTTGGAAAAATTATAATAACTCTCTGGGTTTGACTGTTTTAGCGGAAGCTCTTTGTCCTGGAAGCGTTTTTCCAATCCCTCTGGTTTGAACAGCTTCTTGACGCCTGTTCGGTAGAGAAATGAAAACTTAATTCCGGGGTTCACAGGTGCTTCGCTACAGGCGTCAGTGCAGAAGAGGGCGGATGCAGTACAATGTGCTGTGGCGTGATGTGATGCGATGTGATGAGGTGAGCGGCTCTGCGCTGGATTTCTGCTTTAACTGCAGAAGTTCCACAACGAAAAGCAACTCAAACAGAAAACAGCTGGAACAAATTCAGAAAACACTTCAAGGAACTTTTCTGTCAGTTCGCCAGTGCAAGCCGAAGCTTTTTATAGTTCTAAAAAACGTAGACGTCTAAAATAAAACATATTTTCCATAGTTACGTTGGTTTTACTCTTCTAGTAGAACTGGTTCTGAGACTATCGAATGGGTGTTGTCACCTAGCCGTAGTCTTCACATAACATTTACATTCGTCAGCTTTCCGAAAGACAATGAAACAAGCCTGCTCAAGTGATGTTCTGCACCAATGACTCAAATCTGTACTTCAGTCTACTAAGTTAAGAAAATTGTTTTTGGGCGAAAATTAGATGAACTCTGGCAGTTGAAATCATTTCAAGGAAGTATAGTACATGCCCTCTTCCTCCGTGGCCATTTCAATTCCCACTCCTGTCAAGAAGAGTGCTGACTCGACCTTTCCACAAACACGTCAGCCCGTAAAATGTGCACAGCACAAGCTTTCGAAATAGATCGAGTCACACATCGCATGCGCCCCATACAGGGATCGCCAGATATTTTGACTGTAGCAGCTGATTGGTCAGTTTGCAAGCTTCGACCATTTTTGGATGGAAACGTTTAAGTTAAACATGAGGGGTTGGTATGCAGAAACTGTCACTTTGATAGTAAAATACGAATTCTGGAAATTAAGAACTGACTATCACGGTGTTGACTGTCTGTCTTGCCGAGTATACCACATATTTATTCACAGAACTCGAACAAAGAAAACTTCTGAATTGTGGTTGATGCCAAATGGACGTAAAGTGGAACAGGTTAAAACTGAGATAATGTAGATAACCAGATGTTAAACAACAAATCCGACATCCAGCGTTTGTCACACCATAATTTACAATAGCAGATTGAGTGTTTTCAGTGATAAATTGGCTCTTAATGAAAAAAGATCACAAGATAGTCACCTGATCTGGCCTGCTTTAATGGAGTTACTGCGTGTGGAAATCCGATTAGAACGACAATTTAAGATAAGACTCTACCCTATTCGAATTATTTGTGTTAGATTCAATTTCTTCGATCTGATTTCCAGTTTTCAGCCAAGTCATGCCAGGGAAGGAATATATCTGCCTTAAGGTCCGAAACATCCAATTCCACTTGACTGCCGAGCAAGAAAAATAAAAATAAAAGTTTCCTACAACTTAAGTCAGAGCAAAAGATCTGGGTCGGGTTCACCGGTTCGAATCAGTCGTGCGAAGAGTTTTGAATAGTAAACTGCGCTTCGTACAAACACTGGAAGTAGTATAACATTCCTTGTATTCATCTGCACACAAGTTTTGATGGAAACGAACTAAGGCGCTTTTGACTTTCACTCGAGAGAACGAACGACAAAAATTCGTTTTGAACATCTATCTAAATCGATTCTTGGTTATCATAATCTGGAAATGAATGAAAAAATCCAGATTCAAAAAACAGAATTCTCTGCAACAAACATGTCTTTTTTCAGCCCGAGGGATTTTTTTTTAAGAATCTATATTTAGTTATTATCTTTTAAATTTACAAAATAAGCTGCGGTATTGGTAAATGACTTAACTTCAATTGTATTTTATAGCCAATTGTTTGAGTCAACAATACTAAGCTAACTATTTATGCCGAAAAGTTTCAACAGTTTTCAAATCTTATATAGTCGCTTATCAACTCAGCTGGGTTTTAAACGTTTGAAAGTCGTTTGCTTTCAATCAAGATATCTTTATGACGTAATACGAACACGATCATTGCAACACCCTACATCTGACTTCTAAGGATTCCAAATGGCCGCACCGTTAAACAGTTCCTTCCGGTGAACGGACTTCTCAGCTTGGCAAGAATGAAGGAAAAACACGTACAGCAGTCTGGGTGAAACTTAACGTATCGATTCCCTGATGAAATTGAAAGCTCTAAGATTCGGCCTATTTTGGATAACTGAGCCGCAAGTAGATTTTGGTGTTCGGTTCTCAAGAAAAGAAGTCAAAATGAAGCAGTTCTTCGAAAAGCTGAAGGCTGAGCTGACCTTTCAAGAGGCGGGAACCGCCCAAAACACGTGTGCTAACGTGTACTAATTTCACGTGTTAGTTTTACTGGAAGCAAACGGATACTAGAATGACTGTTAAAACGTATGAACGAACAGCATAGGATGTGAAGGAATGCGTGTGCAATAAATAAAAAAAGGGCATGAAGTGATAAACATGGACCAGGTTCAGTTGCAAACTTCACAACAATCATTAGCTAAATGCTACAACAGTTTACAGCAACAAAAACAATATCAACATCAGCAATTAATAACAACGATAATAATAATAATAGTAAAAATAATAATAATAATAATAATAATAATAATAATAGTATTAATAATAATATCAACAACAACAACAGTAACAAAAACAATATCAATAATAGCAACCATAAAGAGACATGTTCAATCTCCGACAACTAAAAATGAAAGCAAATAATTGGTTAACAACAATGTTTGCAAGCTAGGAATTTGACTGGATGGATGATTAAATTTGAGTGAAATTTTATCAGAACTCTGATGAAAATTTATACAATCTGCCGCCAGAATATCGAAGCTAACCCTGAGCACGGCGCTTCTTCCGTCTTTTTCTTCTTCTATTTGTTGCTGCTTTTTTTTGATCGACGTCAGCTTTTCCATCCAACGCTGACACGGCACCGGCTTTGTCACCATTCCTTTCTGCTGCACTTGAGGTCTTCTGTTGGGCTTTATCAGATGTTGCGGCGTTTTCTTTGCTCACAGGTTTCTTGTTGAAGCTCATCCCAAACTCCATCATGGGGGCGGCTCCCTGTTGCCCAGCAAACAGAGGCTTCTTCTCGGCGGGCTTACTCCGCTTTGTATAGTCTAAACCAAAAGTCGGAGCAGCGCTTTTATTTTGGTTGAATTTTCCAATTTTGTCCCCCAATTTGTTTGGAGTCCTTTTAGGATGGCCAAATTTCGAAACTGGACCCTTTTGGTTTTTCTTGTCATCTCGAGCAGCGCTGTTTGCAGTGGGCGCTTCCTTTTTACCATCTTGAGGTTTTATTTCGGGAGCTTTCTCCTCTTTTTCAGTGGGTTTGGGAACTTTCTCTGTCTTTACTGGACCATTTCTCGATTCCGGACCATTCGTGGAGGGATCAGCTTTACCCTTTGGGTCTTCTGTTTGTTTATTTTCCGGTTTTGGACGCTGTACCTCCTTTATAACAGGCGTTTCTATTTTTTTTGATTCAGGCTTAACATCCGTTTTTGTCGGTCGATGACTCGGCTCTGACACAGCATTGCTTGCTCTCACGTTGTTTTTTAGTTCACTAGATTTTGGTTGCGATGTGGTTTCGTTTGCTGATTTGTTGTTGTTCGTAGTCTTATTATTTTTATGATCGAGTTTCTTGTCATCTTTCTTTCCACCCTTACTTTGCTGACTTTGTGTCATCCCAGTTTTATTCGCGTTCTCATCAGTTTTAATTAGTGATGAGTTTTCATCCTTTGGCTCGGTTTTGGGAGATAATTTGATTGAGTCTACATTGGGCTCAGGTTCTGGTTTGTTTGACGATATTTTCTCGTAGTTCTTGCCATGAACAATCTCTGGTTCGGTCTTCGGCTCCGAATATTTTTTGTCAACTTTTGGCTCGAGTTTAGTAGCGTTTTTGTTGCTGGATTCTTCAGGCTTGGGCGCATTATTGAGTAACAGTCCTGGTTTGCTAGACATGATTTTCTCATCTTTCCTATCATGAACAGTCTTTGGCTCGGATTTAGGTTTGGGCTCTAGAGCTTTCTTGTCAACCTTGGACTCGGGTTTAACAGCTTTATTGATGCTGTCAGTCTTCGCCTCAGTTGCTATGCTGGTCGACTGTGCCGGTTTGTTTGATGAAATTTTCTGGTCTTTCTTGTCGTTAACATTCTTTGGCTCGGATTTAGGTTTGGGCTCTGGTGCTTTCTTGTCAAGTTTTGCATCAGGCTTGGAAGTCTTTTTCATGCTGTCTACCCTTGGCGGCTCAGACGTTTTGTTAGCTAAGCGTCCCCAACCTTTAGCTGCGGGAACTTTCTCCTCCACGATGACCTCGTTTGTAAGATCTTTCTTTGTAGGAAAATGTTCCTCCTTGATGGCCTGGCCTGCCATCAATCCAGCAAACGGTACGGCAGCGGAGGTCGGGGACAGGAACCCGGATGACGTGGGTGGTGCTCCGCCGGTAGGGGCTTGGACACCAGCCGCATGCATCGCCCTTACTCGAGCAAGCAGTCCTCCACCCCCACCCTCGTCGGGTCTGCTTGCATCGCCGAGACTTCCGCGACTTCCCAGGAGACGCTTTAAGAAATTGGTACTCCTTATAGCAGAAATTGCCTTCTTCCACTTCCTACGAGCAGTGAAGGCCTTCAGCCGCTCGGTCTTGATCTTCTTCCCTTTACCCTTCTTCATGCGAAGCCAGTCCTGCTCAAGACACTGATCTACAGTCGCTCTGTCCTCGGGTTCCAAGACTAGAAGGCTAGAAATGAAGTCTCTCACAGATTGGGAGCATTCCTCGAACACTGGATCATCAAAGTCCCACTCAGCCATCTGAACATTGATTAAGGTTTCTGCATCGGTTTCCCCCATGAAGGGTGACAGGCCGCTGAGGAGAACGTAGGCGATGACGCCCACTGACCAGAGATCTGTTGCTCTCGTAATCTTGTCATAGGTCAACACTTCCGGGGCGACGAATTCTGGAGTGCCAAACATAATCTTCAGGTCATTGCCAGGGTTGTACTTTCTCGCAAGTCCAAAATCAATGAGTTTGACCTGTTTGCTATCAGGGCGAACGAGCATAATGTTCTCCGGCTTCAAGTCCAGGTGTAGGACATCTCTCTCGTGCATATGTTTAACGCCTTCCAGAATTTGCTTCATGTATCTGCTCACTTCAGCCTCGTCAATATATTCATCTTCCACGACCTTCTCGAACAATTCGCCACCAGTAACAAGTTCCGTTACGATCACCATTTCCGTGTCTGTTGCAAACGCGTCCGAGAGCGTCAAGAGCCGCTTGTGCGGCTTAATTGTGTTCATAATTTCAATTTCATGCTTTACTTCTTCTTTTTCCTGTTCCTTGGCGCACTTTATGATCTTAGCGGCGTGCGACTTTCCCGTTTTATTATTAATACATCTAAATACAACTCCAAACCTGCCCTTGCCCAGTTCTTCTTTCACGGTGTAAAACTTTGTAAACTTAGAAGTCCGAATATCGACTACTCGGTCATCTAATTCAGGCTCGGAAAGTTCGGACTCGCTCGTCGTGCTGTCGTCGTCGATACCATTGTCGATGATGAGCCGAGCGGTGCTTTCGGCTCGTCCGTGGTGATTCCAAGCGGTCACTTTGTACTCGCCTACATCAGCGCTAGTTCCCTTTGTTATAATTAGCTTACAGTTGTCTTCATCGTCGTAGAGAAAAGTCAGCTGTTTGCTTTCTCTCAAAACTTTGCCTTCTCTGGTCCATTCAACCTCGGGTTCAGGATTGCCCCTGATCTTGCACTCAAACCTAGCGGCAGTTCCCTCTGCGACTTTGCAGTTTCTCAGTGACAGAATAAACTTGGGCTGGCCTTCCGGCATGCCATCTAGGATGGGACGAAACAAGATGCGATGGTTAAAACAGGAACGTCAAAACAAAGAACAGGGCGAGCTGGAGCATTCGAGTTGTGATGTAAAGAAAGGAGCGAAAAATGATATTCCAGCGCGAATTTGCAAGAGTTGCCAAGCATGTGAGTAGGAAAGCGTTTATGAGCCGAATAGCAACGTGAGCAAAGCTGCTTAGCTTGGTCAGCAACTAAATGTTATATTGCCGCCTGCAAGTGATAGGTTGGAAAGTGCCAGTCAAGCTCACAAACTCTCAAAAAGCAAGAAAAATCTGCAAAAGACAAAGATTTAAAAAATCTTTCTTATCTTAACTCTCTTTGTCAACTGTGAAAGGTCGACTACGTAATTTTTGATCAAAAAAGTTCCAGAGTGCTTACTTTAGTTGTAAATACGAGATTTTGAGGCACCACCTTGGAAATTTGTCAACATTCGTCTCTTGCTTCAACTTACGCATGCGCAGACGTTATTCCGACATGTCCTAGTATTTTAAGTGGGTTAAGCAAACAGCGAAAGCGTGGCACGGCGAAACTCCCAACTTCACTTGAGCGAACATGTGAGCACCAGCGGCAAAAAGAGCACACAACAGCTTGAACAAAGACCAAACCCACCAATGAACCAACCACACGAATACTTTGTAATTAAAATGACATCATAAATGACTAAGAGATTCGCAGTGTCATCGCATGAAGAGGCCTTATTTTTCTTTCATAAACGTGGAAAAAACTCATCAGTTTACTTCGAAAATAAAGTGATAAACCAAGACATGCAGGAAAATGCGAGATTCAACGGCCTGAACCATGTTATGGCTTAATATTTAGTTAGTTCAAGGCATTCGCCACATTTATACAATACTGAGAGTGAGAACTAAGTAACAAATTTATGTAGTAAATGAAAAGTGAATGGAATGTGACAGGGAAAAGGAACAGGATTTTCGTCCTAGGTGGAACCTCACCCCCACACATTAAAAAGCCTGGGTACGATAACAAAAAACAATGGAAAAGAGATAATTGAATATGAAAATTACAAGAAAGAAATTGCAATAACAAACGATGAACGCAAAATGGAAGTTTGCTTTCTGCCCCGCCTTGCGAAGTAGAACTGATCCATTTCAGTCCGTGCCGTCCTGCAATCGAACCGTTGGTTCTGCTTTCTTTGCCGCAAGAGCATTTTTTTTAGCCAAATCAAGTTTCTTATTTGACGAAATAGCCTTTGTTTACAGAAAATACGACATTTTGCGATTTTTAAAATATTTTGCTTGAACACTGAAGTCGGCCTTATACAGTTATAGCACATTAACTGAACTATACATACAGCATGTACCATAGAACGCTCGAGTACATAAACCAAACAATTTACTGAACTTCCGGTAAAAACAGATGCTTTGCAAAATAACTCCTACATTTTATAAGCGTTACAACAATAAGATAGCGTACAAAAAGAAACAATAAAGTTTCTCCTGGTCCATATGGCAAACGCATCAAATGATGTTTGTCTTGTAGAGCAGTCTGCAATTCGAGCACAAATCACTATGACAAACGTCTCTTTTTCGAGTTTCGTAAAAAATTGAGACTAATGATGTTGAAGAGAAGAGTTAATTACTGCCATGCGTGCAACTCTGAATCCTAGTTGGAAGTCAAAATTCTTGTCTGTCCTAATCCCGTTTCATCTTTCCGTTATAGTTCAACGAGCATTGTTTTCAAAGCAATCAACAATAAACAATTTTTTTTATAAAACAAATTTCGCTTGCAGAGATCCGTGTGTTTGTTTTTACACAAAGGCTGACAGGATCACGTAACAGCATGGGAGTCGAAAATCTGCGACAACTGAGTTATGACAAATCCAATTAGGCCAAAGGCGGAGGTTTCAAAAGCCCCACGAGCCAGAAGTAGCAGAAAGTATAAAAGTAAACGCAAAAAAAGCATTTACAAGTAGAAGAAAATTGTCAACCACATTAAAAACTCAAACCACAGGAAACATATCCTGAAAATCGGATGAACCAAGCCGGAAATGAGAATGTGATCAAAGAAATATTGTTTTAGTTGGCATATTTTCAAAAAATCACACACTATAAAAAACTTACTGAAGATTATGAAGAAAAGCGACGATTGAAGTTAAATGTATGGGTAATGATTGAGATGGGATATTAATTGAACAGTAAAAGGAACCATTTTGTAGAACACTTAGGAACAACTCAGAAGGTAAAAATAGTTCAGTAAGTAAGGGTGTAAGAAATGTTTAAATATAGCAGACATAAAGCATGCCGTGAGCGTTTCAGTATCTTTTTGATGGCCTGACCGGAGAAGGGTGCACCGCCGCTCCACGTATGCCATTTGCAAACAGTCCAGTCGCAAAACCGAGGAGGCTCGGTTATCTCACAAGTGGAAGATTAGCCAACGTTTATAACGCGATAGCACATAAGAATTTAATGAAAATGATGTCAACATACTTAAGCGGAAGAAAAACAATAGTGAAAATATATAAAAGTACGAACATTTGTTTTAGATTTTTACACTTGTTGCTTTTGATCACAGAACGTTTTCAACTAAACAAAGGGTAACGCTGAATGCGTGAGTATCTTGAAATCAAAACAACAATACTTCAAGCTGGAAAATGAAAACGAAAAAGGTGAAAAGGTCAAGTCTAGAAGGGAATAAGGTGTTCATTTAAAGATAAACTTCTGTTTGCCTCGTTGGGAAAGCGCGGTCAAAAAGTGCTGTTATTCCCGTAGAGCAAGTTGTCTGAAGTCACGACGAGTGAACCAGTAGAACTTGTCATTAGAAAGACAAACAGTTTTAAGCCATTCGTTAAACACTGAAGAATGAACAAGCATCGAAGACTTGGCTTAGATAAGTAAGCTATATCAAATAACACCATCTTCAAGGATGGTGGATTCAAGCCACGCATAATTGATTTTGCTTTTCTCAGTTGTTTGCAGCCAATATCAATTGTTGCGACACAACTTCAAATACCAAATAGGTCTTTACAATATGCCGAACACACAGAGCAGCATTATGGGCTACAAGAAAGAGACACGACGAAGCAGTGGTATGTAAAGAATTACAAGACTCCCCGCGGTGTCAACCAATTCAAGCGTTGAACTCCGAGAGACATGAAGAGATAAATGACCACCATTTTAACGCGAGCTGTGACTATGAGAGCGAAGGACATAAGAGAATGAATATTAAAAGCACAATTACTTCAACCGAACTGAGATAAATATTGGGTCGATGTGGGGGCCAATATAAAGACACACATGAAAATAACAACAGCAGGCTTAAATAACGCAGAGTAAATAAGCAGACAACAAGAATTAAAACCAAGTAAACAAAAAGAGAAACAGAACAAAGTTGAAACATCACCAACGAAACCTGTTTAGCAATTA
This sequence comes from Parazoanthus darwini, assembly GCA_025403605.1. NCBI lineage: Eukaryota > Metazoa > Cnidaria > Anthozoa > Zoantharia > Parazoanthidae > Parazoanthus > Parazoanthus darwini. Next base: position 9,012 of record JAOBYF010112223.1, on the reverse strand, counting down.
CAAAAGAAAAAGCTTTCTATCTTCAAAACAAGAGTTCAAATAAAGCATAATAGGCTTAAATAATTCAGCATAATTACCAAAATTGATTTGCAAACAGCGTTGTGAAAGCCGGCAAAAGAGTTTAATGGCGGCTCGCGTACGGCCTTCACAACACTTCAATCCTGGAAGGTATCTCTAGCACAAGTTTAGATTACCAAGCAAACTAACCTAGGTTACGGCGAAGGTTCCGGCGACATGACGACAAAGACACACGTCGCTGCATAACTTCAGTCATGGCATACTCGCCTTAAGAAACAGCAATTCGGTAACACGACTGCATGACTTAGCAGACCCACTCTTCACAACGCATATGGTAAGCTTTTACCCCTCGGCACCAGGTCTCCATTACACGCGTATCTCCTCGACACTCTTGTCTGAAGTCTAGTCACGATTCGCGCTGTATTGAGGATTCAAATAACAAAGCAACGGAAAACGGCAATCGTTTAAAACAGAACAAACCCTTGTGGTTTGAGAGCTACTTTGACTCGTAAATCAAAGTCATGCTCCACCGCAAAAAATAAACATTTTGATTCTTTCGCATTTCAGCAGGGATCGATGGCACCGTAATGACTTGCGTTGGCTAGCGTACATTAAGGAAAATGTATATTGCTTGCAAGTGTTGTTTAATGATTGACGGCACCGTGCCTTGAGGGCAGAGATCAGACGGAAAAAAGGTCCCAATTTTCCAAATAAGGAGTCACCACATACTCCAAATACACGAATTTCATTTTTGAAAAGTAGAGAGAACAGACCTTTCCGGAGAAGGCCGCTGTGTGCGTAAATTTAAACATTGCAAAGGAATTACGACTGAACAGGAAAACAAACGCCCCAGTTATCACCGATTCTCATGTTCTCAGTTACATGTCGTCGCTGTGGGGAGATAGACAAACAGTAGAAACGGTTTCAGCTCAGTGCAGTGTCTATCAGCGCACCGACAGCGCACTAAAATTATGCAGGTTGCTTCATCACGTTATTGAAGGAAAAGGGGGAAGGAGAGGGTGGGGGAGTTATAAAAAAAAAAAGGTTTTGTTATCTTAATTGACATCGGTGACAACCCACAGGTTAATTGCTCTTGACAGTCTTAACTAGATCGACTGAGTACTTGGAGACCCTATCATAAAATTATGTCAACATTTCTATTATTTCATATTCTATTTTTCCCTCAGAATTCGGAAGAGCACAAACTGGCAATAAAACTACTTTGAAAAGTTTGATGCAATCAGGGGTCAAAAATTGATGGAGAACTCTGATTCCCCAATCAACTAGTGGCAGCAAACATCCTGGCCAGCGGAGTTTGTGCAAGTGCAGGTGCAATTTTTAAAAGAATAAGTACAGGGTGCAAACACGCGCAAGCGCGTGCAAAGACAAGTGTACTGGATTACACGGCCAAAGCCGGAAAACATCCGGCAAAGAGTTTTCTTGTATTAGAAGATTTGTAACCAGATGGTCAACCACAGGAAACGTGCAGTGATTACATACAACTTTTATTTCAATAGTACACAATTTGGATTTTATCCACATAGTCGTAGTAGAATTTGAGAATGCCGTGCCACTTTGGGTTTCTATCCACAGATCTATAAAAATAGCAGAGTTTGGAAACGACTTGACTTCTCAAGTTTCGTTCCGAGCATGCACTAACCTGAAAAGAGAGAAAAGAAAAAAAAGAAAGTAAAAAGATAGTTGGTGCGGAAGGATTAGTGCATCGATTACGTTATATCAAACAGTGGATTTAAGTTACAAGTGCGTGTAGCGTGCAAGACAAGATTAAGAGAGAGCGGCGTCAGGGTCATGACTGATCTAGAATGTGCTCCAGCCCCACGTTAACCGACTGTGACTTGGGTAACATTCGCGAATGAAAGACGACAGTGATGCATGTGTACGAGGTGATGCATGGCCAGATCGAGCTGCATTCGTAAGGTAGATGTTACATACAACAGTGGGGTTACTGGTTGTCTAGTTTGGTAAAAGACAAGTATGAGTCAGTAAAATATTGACGGTTTGAGTTTGAAATGTTTAGTCGAAACTATGGACGTCAATTGGGATTTATAAGCAACTTGCTTTGGATGCCATGGTAAAGCTGGACTGAGTTCAAAAACAAAATCAATTGTGTTAGTAAGCAACAACTACAATCTTACTAAAAAAATAACTCAAGCAAGTAGTAACTTACAACAACAATAGCAACGACTGCAGCAAGAAAAACATATCAACATCAACAACAGCAATGAAAACAACACCGTCGACAACAATAACGAAATTAAGAAACACTCGAAGAACGTGCTACGCATAACTTACGCGCAGTGACGGTTGGTCCTCTTTTTCCAGACAGTTGCGGGCTCGGTTTTGCCGCTGCACTGCTGGGCTTGGTGCCTCCTAGCAGTCCGCTCAGACTCCCCATACGACTCAACGCACGCAGGGCGTTGGCAGTTTTCTAAAACGAACAAACGCACCAGTATTTCAATATCCCTAAATTTCACTTATTGTTTTGCTACGGGCTATTTGTATGTGTGTGTGTGTGTGTACATAACCGTACTCTTGTGTGTGTCCCGACCTGTCTATTTATAGATTTTCATGTAACCTGAGGCAACTAAATCTGTTAACCTCGTGGTTATTTTAGATGTCAGTACTTCTACTGAAAGTATTTATTAATTTAAATTTAAAGAGCTTTCATTATTTTTTCCGTATTAGTCAACATTTAAGTTAAATTTATTTACGTGAAAGCTGTAAGTATTTCATCTGGAGGAGTACAATAAAGGTTATTGTTGTTTTTTTTAAAAAGTTCTACACAGTCTTGATCTTGCACAGAGCAAACAACGATTGAACACGCTTCTGGTAACTGGAGGTGAAGACTAGTGGTGACAGAGGGAACCTCGGCGGTCACAAAACCGATCTATTGGTTCTTGTATTTTAGAACTAAACAGACAGATTGCTGTCAATTTACAGTATACTTGACAGTGTTAACTGTCAACTCTTTTTCGGAAAATGCACACCGTACTAAGTTACACGTGACCCCTAAGTTCATCCTTAACAATCTTTCACTTGTTTTAACAGAAACGCTCGGTATGGCTATAGATCTGATGCTGTTAGAGACAGCACTCGTTTAAAGCAGAGACTTCAGGTAACTTTCAGTCTTTGTTTGAAAAGCAAAGGCATACTATTTCCCGGTTCCCATATTTTTTGAAATACGACTTCTGAATTCGAGTTTTAAATGCTGACGTGCCGACGAAAATTCCCAGTATAAATGTCATTCAAAGAATGTTTACTTTTGTTTCTCTTATTCTTCTTGATCCTTTCCTGTCATCGATTGGTTGAAATTTTCAAACTTCGTATCGTTTTGTGTTTACAAACTTCGTATCGCTTTGTGTTTTCAACTTACAACATGTACGACATAACAATATTTCTTATTCTGTTCGTCGACTCACTCTTGCTGCACTTTTCGTTGCCGCCAACCTATTCAAACTGTTAGTTCATTTTGAAAAAACTACATCAGTTTTTTTTTTTCGTATTGAAAATAGACGTACTGGAGGATGTTTATTTAATATAATTAGGGCTAACACAGCGGGAGTGTCCGAAGCATGCGAGCTTTCCAGTTTAAAAGTTGAACTGAGAGATTTAGATGTGTGGGGTGGGTGGGTGTGTGTGTATGTATGTAGGTAGGTAGGTAGGTAGGTGTGTATGTATGTATGTATGTGTGTATGTATGTATGTAGGTGTGTATGTATGTATGTAGGTATGTATGTATGTATGTAGGTAGGTGTGTATGTATGTATGTATGTATGTATGTATGTAGGTAGGTAGGTAGGTAGGTGTGTATGAAAGTACGTATGCGAGTGTGTCGGCTGATCTACTGGTGCTGGTGAACTCACTCCGGACCGTATTCGAGTAATAGCGTCAGGCCGGAAGTCTGGTTCACACTTGTGAGAGAAGTACAATAACAAGTTGAAAAAACAAAAGAAAAGGCGAAAAAAAAACGCTGGTGTGAGCTGGCCCATTTCGCCGCCCACGACTTGCGGGTTAGCTTTGCTCCGATTTTTACATCAGTTAAAGTAGTACCTATGATCTGATCGTATATCACACCCACCCCAGCCCCGACACCAACTTACCGCCCTGCTGTGTGGTGACCAAAAGTGGTCCACTGTAGTTTCCATCAGCCACAGCGGTCGCTACGACCTGATCGTACTGTAAATTACAACCACTCCTCCCCTGACACAAGCATACCGTCCTGCTGTGTGGTGACCAAAAGTGGTCCACTGTAGTTTTCATCAGCCACAGCGGTCGCTACGATCTGATCATACCGTACATTACAACCATTTTCCCCTGACACCAGCTTACCGTCCTGCTGTGTGGTGAGCAAAAGTGGTCCACTGTAGTTTCCATCAATCACAGCGCTTGCTACGATCTGATCGTACTGTACATTACACCCACCCCACCCCTGCCACCAGCTTACCGTCCTCCTGTGTGGTGACCAAAAGGGGTCCACTGTAGCTTCCATCAGCCACAGCAGTTGTTATGATCTGATCGCACTGTTCATTACACCCACCCCACCCCCCACAACAACTTACCGTCCTGCTGTGTGGTGACCAAAAGTGGTTCACTATAGTTCCCATCAGCAACTGTTGTTGCTAGTATCTTAACGTAATATGACTTGAACTTCTTCAGCCCCGTTATTGTATGTTGGTGACGCAATATTGTATTTCTTCGACGTCTTCTGGCGGTGGGCGAGACGGTCACGTTTCTAGTAGAGAGACACAAGAAATAACGTTTCTTTACTGAAATAGTAACAAACTGCTCTCTCTTTTGAAACAATTATCTGAACGAACACGCTACCTATAAAACTCAGTTCAAAAGAGTTATAAATGACAAATAAGTCAGCGTACAGCCGGTTCAGTAATCCTTTCACTAGTTTGTAGAGAGTCGCGTGTAACCACCGGCGCTGCAAAAAACACGTTATACTACTTTTCTTTAAATCTGAACGGACTAAACCCATAACGAAAATGAGCAACCATAACTTCTAGCCGTTTTCACACCGATGTTCACGTGCGTGTTAATCACAAAGCTTAAAATGACAACGAAAAAGATTCTGAAGTATGGAAACACTTGCCAACCATTGTAACCAGTCTCCGTTTGTTAGCCAAAGCTTGTAATAAACCCGCTTTTGTGTTTGTAGTTATCCTATATAAGAAAGACACGACTACCCTTTTGTCTCCGCTCACATGCTGAACTAAAATGCAGCAAAAAATCATTTTTTTCTTTTTATCTCAATTTTCACAGGTTTGTTTTGTATCATTTTTAATCTTTATAAATAAAACCTAAAGTTTTTTTGTTGAAATTTGAAAATGCAATCCATAGTTTAACTCCTTCGTATCTGACATTGTAATTTCTCTAGTTTTGCATCAAGGGGCAGGTAACTTCCCATGCATTCCCTTTAAATGGGCTTCTATCAGGCCCTACGCCACATGCTTTCTGGTTGGTACGAATAGCGTTTGGTACTGAAGACTTGCGGTTGCTGCAAACCTTTCTCAAAATGGCTCACAAGTTCTGTTTTTCCAACCTATTTGTGCCAACCGTCAAAGAAAGGTAATGAAATGAAGTTCTACCTCCTTCCAGTTAAAAACAAAAAACGTTTAAAGTTATAGCTCGGAAAAATTCGCTGCACAAGACACAAAAACCTATACATTTGTCGTTGGCAACTTCTGTCGTGAAGGCTTTAACGACTACTTAAAGAAAGGAAACACTTTGTAAGCAGCTGAAAAGTAACGTGAAAACGAAGAATGGAGGAAAACGATGCCGTGGAGGTCGAGAGAATACAAAGTACTCGGCGAAAAAAAATCTACAGTTTCTACACATCGGTGGAGTTTTGCATTTTCAATAACAGGCTAGTGCATTCTCAGTGCTGAGTTTATGTCCACAACTGAACATTTTAGAGCTTGAAACAAGATTGCTGTAGTCCATAAACGCCAGCGAGGATAACGCAAGAGCTATACTAACAAAATGGAGAAAAAAAGTCAGCCGGAAAAATTGTGTTCAAATCATGAACGATTATCAGAGCTTGTTCTTTTTATGGTTGCATTATAAAAAGGAAAAATGCAATCGATTGGCTGAAGTGAATGCTAAGCAAGAACCACTCGGACAGATAAAGTTTTTTTGATTACTGTGGCGAGGAAGCGAGGAAAGTGAAGATCACAGTCTGATTACAGCTTCATTAAATGCTGCTACATAAGTACAAGGCATATTCAAAGTTGAAATAATTTTTGCCTTGATAAATTTTGTACTTGCTGGCTTTTTGACATTTTGTAATTCAAGAAACGAAGATCGAACGGAAGATACCGAAAGAACAGCAACCATGATAGTTCGCGAAGGGCAAACACTGAGATGCCGTATTTTTATGATTCTTGTTATTTGAACGACAAGAAAAAAAACAAAACCACGAATCAAGAGCAAAGTTTACACGGCTTTTTTATGTTTTGCTCACGAAAAGCTATTGGCAAATCAGAAGAAAGCAGATGAATATGACGTAAAACCTGACAAAGGAAACATGTCGGAATAACGACTGCGCATGCGTACGAGGCAGAAAGGGGCAATTCGAAGAAGGCGTCTCGAAATTCCATTTACAGCAAAAGTATGACGTAGGTAACGTTTCGACCAAAAAATTACTCGGCTCGCTGCTTTCACAGTAAGATTAGCAAATCTGGTGAGTTAAAACTTTTGTCATTTGTATGTTTTCTGTGATTTCTGAAAGAGTGCGAGCTTGGATGGCGTTTTCCCGACATGTCGATAAAGGCCCATTGAAATCAAACCAATCTTCTCCCCACATGTCAGCCGTTTTCAACATCATTCCCAGCAACCGGAAAAAACGCGTCCTCAGGGGCACATTAGAGCAAGAAAAAATACATCCTGCTCAACAGGAGCGTAGCCATGCTCTTTTTTTCGCAAGTTTAAGCACGAGACACTCTACTGGGGATATAAGACAGCGCGAGGGGGTCTGGGGGCATGCCCCCCCCAAAAAAAACGTTTTAAAAAAGCTCGACATGTTTCTAAGTTATGGTTTTATTTTTCAAAGAAACAGTACCAGAAATTACGGCCTTTCGGCCATCGTACAAAAAAATTACAGAAACTGTTAATAAGACAGGAATTTATGGCTTAAAGGCTGGCTACGCGCCTGATCATGTAAACAAGAAATGTACCGCAAGTGTTTCGATCAAAAGTAAAAGCTTGCCGTTGTTGAGCTTGACTGACGTTTCGCGGACATGTCGTACTCACCTGGCATTAAGAGGGAGATCTTTCTCCCAGTAAGTTATGCGATAACTGGTGATCACCCCATTCTGGTGCCAATGGGTGGGCGGTGACCACGTGACCTCAATGCAAGTTGAACACGTGCTGTTTGCCACAACATCTTGAGGAGGTTGAGAGGGAGCTTGGAGAGAGAAGACGAAATTCAGTAAACAAATGTTCTTGGTACGTTGTACAATAGATTATCAATTGTCAAAACCTGTTACAAGACTGACCACTCCTAAAACTACAAATGGAGTGAATTTGTCTACCCAAACAATCTCAGAAGGCAATGCTATCCCCGATCATTAGTTTTGACTAGGCTCTCAACTGTTTTGTTGTTACCAAAGCATAAAATTCTAACTATGTTCGGATTGACTGATTAATTAGTTATTTCAACAACTGACTGGCCGATTTCTAAAAATCAAGACAATTTGGTTGAATGACACGTTGCTGATTGAGGAGTGATTCATCAACTTGCTGACAGAACAACTGACAGATTGAAAAATGTATTGATGTATTCTCACCAGATTGTCGAGTGAGCTCCTGAAAACTGTCGGAGGGTCCTTCACGGACGGTCACGGCCACAAAGTCACATCTGTACTCTGTGAATTCCTCCAGACCCTCGAACTCGGCCGAATACAGATTGTTATAGCTCGATACTGCCGAAGAAGGAACATTGACAATTGTCTCTGCGAAGCCACTGAAACGCACAACTGAACAAGTGATCCTATAATACCGAATAATGCCGTTAATGTCTTCTTCAGGAATTGGTGTCCAGGAGATGTTGAAACCTTGTGTGGAAGGCAAAACAGGGCCGGATATCGAAGGAGGCCTTGACGGTGCTGCAAGAAACGTTGATATGACTATTACTTAGAAAATTATCACTACCAGCACTACCACTACCACTACCACTTCCACTACCACTACCACTACCACTACCACTACCACTAACGCTACCACTTCCACTATCACTACCATTCCCGCATACCATAAACAATAGTAAATTACAAAAACAAAGAGAGATATGACCAGGGCAGCATGTTCTTCATTAACTAAAGGTGAACCTAGCGAATGGCGGGGGAGGGAAGTCTTAGTTGCTTTCTATTTGTTTGGTCTGGCCGGCCGGACCAGTCAGTTCTTATATGGAACATGATAGTTCTCAGAACTGGTTCTGGCCAAAATGGCCCTGCACACGGATCAGTTCTCCTGCTCCAGTGGCTTAAACACAAGAATTTGGAGAGTTAAATTCGCTCAAGTAAACAGCTTTCTTAACCTTAGCACACTTGGGCAACTTGACACTATCTGAACAGATGTACGAGTACACAGATTCCCAAAGAGTAAAGCCCAATTCAAATACTGATCCACTCATGTGCCGAACCTAACTAAAGAAAGTTTGAATCTAGAAAGGCTTTGGGCCAATGGTTGATTCATACGCCGTTCCTGGGTCGAACCAAACAGAGTATTACATCATTATTACAAACAGAGTATTATTGTAAATAAAATAAATTTTCATAATTGATATGTTAGGTTCGTCACATGATAAGAACGCCGTCTGAATCACTCAATAGAGAGCTTAAGCAACGAGGACGGGAACGTCAACGATAACGTTACAAAACAATGAACTTAACTACAGAGTAAAATAACTTCACGTTGGAATGCAACCAGCTGGCCTTCTTTACGTCGTCGTCTTTGGAAACAGAACGTG
>JAOBYF010112113.1:0-11468 GCA_025403605.1 Parazoanthus darwini | reverse complement strand
TTCCATTCACTTCATAACTTGTGTGTTGACAATACGGCAAGCTCAACAGATAATCATAGACAAACTCTTGAAAAAGTCCAGCAAGAAACCAAAAAGGCGCATACTCAAGTGCTATGAGCCCCATCACATCCAACCGAAAGTCGCTATAATCCCAGGTGCAGGCATCAATTTGTCGTAGAAGAAGCCCGCTCACAAACTCCCAACTGTATGCCATTTGCATGTAAACAAGACCGCGAGAGAATGCTGAAAAATTCTTTTTTGACATTTCATAAAACCGTTCACCGCAGAAACTGCACGTTCCGTAGATGAAGAAAGACCATACAGAAGAGTAGCCTTTGAGGGTTAGATTTGTGAAGTTAGATTGCACAAGGTCCCAGATGGCAGTAAAGATGATCTCGTACATGAAGCCCATTACACCATACACGACCAGTCGAATCCACGGATTCAAAGCCATCCTTCTAGGTTACAACCAAGAATCAGCTTGTTCTGAAACACAAAAAACAGAAGCATTTTTGGCATAAATGCTAAACAATGATGTTAGGGGATGGAAGAATTAACGGAAGCGAAAAAAGCAGTACGTTACTGAGAAGAGACAAAATGTTTCATGAAAAAGGCAAAGAGAATAAGAAAACTGACAAACATAAAGGAAGCAAAAAGCTATACAAAAAAGCAAAGTCTTCAGTTTCTTATTTTTTGTGTTTTCACATTAATAATGGATCTGGTGGAAATTTTGTATCAACTATATAGAGGATTCTGGATTGCATTGTTGTTGTTTTATTTTTAAATAATTGATGATTCAGTCACTCGGAAAATGTTTTGTGATCCAAGACAAAAGATTTAAAAACGGCTTGTCCTGGTGAAAACATTGAATCAGCTGGAGGCTTAATCTGATTATCGCCTATTATTGGCAAACCTATAACAACAGAAGTTTTTAGCCTATTTTAAATACTATCAGCGTGCTCTACTGTCGAACTTAATTCTGTCGAATATAATTGAAGGTATTATAATCGACTGCAAATGTTCGCCTGAATTTCAGAGTTTCACTTTGCCTGCAATTAATGGTAAACAGCATTGCGAAATAAACCCTTAAGACTTCATCATTTATTTTTTAGAAGTTTATAGTTTGTCTAAAAACAGGCAAGACATTCCATTTGCGTTGGCATGCAACTCCGAATTCGTGAGCCATCGGTTGGCAACCGAAATCTTGAGCTTTTTTATCCCTTTCTTACAGTTCGTTTCATGAGCTGTCGTACTGAAAGTACACGTCTTCGTGAATTTAATAAAATAATACGAATATATACATCTTGTCATGAAGTTGAGGAACATAAACATTCAGTTTGACAAACCGCTAGATAACGCGTTCAGTAGAGCAACTTGCATCAGCTTTATTTCAATACTCAAAGCATTCATGGTTTGTTATAGAAACACCACACAAAAAGGTAAGCATCGTTTCGTGTAAAACTCACAAATGTTCAAGAACAGTTATTTGCTAGTTTTTATTTGATTTGTTTCTTTTTGCTACAAGAACGGGATAAAATCTTACCTAAGTCTCTTCACTGTCACTGATCAAATATCTCTGAAATATTCCAGTCGCTAGAGATACTCCAGTGCAATATATAGCCGAGTTATCGAACAAAGTTTGCTCTCAGTTTCAGATATGCAGATTAATGCTCCGCTAATCTTTGTTGAAGTGAAAAAGCGTGGTTCTTAAGCCGGGAAAAGACCCCTGCAATTTGCTACTCTGATATGTTTTCCGTGAGAAAAAATCTTTCCGTTGCCGTTGGTATAACAATTTGCACCTCGCAGCGTGAGGGCCGGGGACAAGTCTCTGATTGGTCGAGAGCTGCTTACGATTTTTATCGCGACTTCGCGCCGACGTGATAAATTGCTTGAAACCTATTGGATAGTTTGAATTTCTTCGAAATCGCCTCGGGAAAATGACTAAACGAATCTACTATTATAAATACGCGGGGATGAATTGATCAAAAATACATCCGCCAAGCAATTTGTTTTTCAATACATCCATTGCAATACCTTTAGTAGGCTTAGTTTTTATTCGATTCAATTTGAGAACAGTTTGAGGCTCTAATCGCTAAAAAATTAAGAACAATGAGCCTCGGTCAAATTTACTGGTCCTTATAAAAAAAAGCATATAGCTTTCGCGCCAAAAAAAAGTTCATTCGCTGACCGATTGTACCTATACCAGTGTGAAGAGATTCTCTTCGTTGAGTGTTCGTTAAAATTAGTCAGAAAATCTGCACACAATTTCTTGGGAGTAATACGTATGAAAACACGACACTTCAAATGTTTTTATGTCGGCACTCGCATGAGAAAGAAGTAGCCTATATACCCGAAGATACTTGTTTGTTAATTGTTCCGCAGCGAGAGATCCCTTCCCTGTGCTCAGAAACTGCTGGATACACGATTAAGTAGATAGCTAACTAATTTTTCGTGTTAGCACGCAGTCGCGCGTCTTTCCGATAAAGAGACCTCTCGCAGCGAAGAGAAAAATCCGTCTACAGACTACGGCTGGAAAAAGAATATGAACGTCCTTCTGTCAAAAATAAAGTATATTGCGTTTTAGTAAATCTAGGTTATGAATGTTACTCGCATACGGCCGGGGTATATAATGAATAGTTTACTATAGCTGTGCTATCTCGGTTTAAACTTTAAAATGCTGATTCGATGTAAGCGATAAATGTCTGCATTAATTTTACAGGAACAGTATTAGTTTGTAACAGCATGGAAGCACAAAATATTGTTTACGCTATAGGACACACTGGCCAAAGCCTGTTACTCGGAATAATGGTGAAGGTTTTTCGGCAACCCAAGGTAAAATTTCTTTCATCGAGAAAAAAGGTCTTTTGCATTTCCTATTGAAGAGTTAACAAACGGCTGACAAAGGGCTATTGTTGGTCCGAGCATGACTTGTTTTGCAGTATATCGACGATGAATATTTTATGACCGAATTTGAGAAAAGGCCGCTTGAGCGAAACGACTGTTTCACAGTGTTTTTAGATACTCTTGGCCAGCATTCATTTTATTACTACTATGATGAAATCGTTATTTACTTATTGATTTGTTTTTTATCTTTTTTTTATTTTTTAAAACAAGGACTACACCAATGTCATAAACTCTTTTCATTCAAATATCTTCTTTCTAATTCAAGATACCGATATTGTTATTGAATGACCGCTACAGTAATTCATACAGTTTTTTTCTAAAATGCATCCTTAAGCAAACATTCAATTTAACACGACACGAATTTTTTTCTTCCTTGAATTGTTTGAGTTTATAAACAGGTATACTCTGCGCTTCGAGATTGAAGTCAATTTTAAAGTTTAATTCGTCGTTTATGGAGTTATGGGTCCGTATATCCGTGAAAGGATGTCTGATGAGAGCAACAATCGAAAGAACTTTACCATAGCGACCCAATATCGAACATGAGAAGTTTGACAGTCAGATGGAGGTTATAAATCGCAAAAACGATGCTACTGTAACCGACGCATGACAGTTGTTCTTACGTAACGCCATATTAAACTGTTAATCGATAGGTTTACTAGTGTACTGCCGGACAGTGCATGGGGGAAAATATAGATGTGTGGACGATAACAGTTTTCCATGTCTTACCTGATGATCAGTATAATCGATCGGCAGCACTCGAGTACACTTCTTCCCTCAAGAGCTCGGTTGAAGTTTTAACACGAAACTGATTTTCTATTCGGCAATGAAACATAAGGTTATTGTTCGACATTGGAGAAGTGATGTTTCTTCTTTGACGTACGTCTGTGTATCCAAGTAACCAACAGTCAAAACACAACGATTCTGTCGTGCATCCTGTAAAGAAATACCTCGTTATTGTTTAGACTCTTATGTCCTGACGCTGTCCTAACGCTTTCAGCACCAGTCAGTTAAAAACATCTACCTTCTCCTCACAGTATCAATACTAAATAGGTTGTTTGGTTGTGAGAATAAAGGAATTGATCACACACAGCAAGCTATACAATATGAAAAGTGAAATTCTCCTAAATTTCTCTTTAAGTGTACGGATACTTTTAGTAGAATTTAGCAATATGCGTCATAAATCGTGCTTGGGTTAAGCCGCGCTGAACATGCTCAGTGTGTTGGTCCGATTATCCTTTTATAATTTATGGTTATTCTAGGTATTATTAATCGGGCTGTAAAATAAAATGTAAACAATTTATCAAGCTAATAAAATAGAAAGAAAATAAATCAACGTATTGCAGTTGTCAAGAGAGTGAAACACCAGTTGCCACTGCAAGCGAAAATTACTCCGTGCAACTGTCTAATCTTGCCTCTCTTTGACTGTGAGGACGTTGTATGATGCGACAAGCATAATGAGACTCTGATGAATCGGCTTCAAGTTCTCCAAAGCAAAGCAGCCAAAGTTATCTTGGACCTTCCTTCGATAAGTTCGGCCAAAGAAGCACTCCGGCGATCTACTCGGCCTTAAAACTCTTGCTCGTAGAATCTGGTTTCACCGCTATACGACAACGTTTAAGTGTGTAAATGAACAAATAGATTTTAACTTTACGTGAAACTCCTTTTCACTCTTATAATACTCGCCGGAAAAATGATTTTTGTGTAGTGCACTCAAGGACTAATTGGGGCAAACATTGTTTTAGTTCGGCCATGCGGCAAAGGAGTGGAACAGTTTGGAGACTGATGAAAAAAAATTCTCTTTTTAATTTAAAGCTAGATTACATGGGTTTTGTAGATTTTATAGTTCTGACTAAAGAAGATTTTATAAGTTTTGTTGATTCTAATTCTACTAAAAAAGATTTTATAGACCTGTTTTATGGATTTTATTATAGTTTTATATTTTTCATAATGTAAACTTTTCGTATTGTTAAATATGGTGGATGTGTTTTTTTCTTTGCATGCAGGAGCCTTCTGAAAACCGCTTCTGGCGATGTAGGCCCCCTGGATAAATACTTTATTTGTTGTTGTTATTATTATTATTGTAAAATAAACTGTTGTTGTTCTTGTTGTTTTCATTCTAGACGGAGCTGTTTTAATAAGTACTGTATCGTCAGTTTTCATAATCAGAATGTATACCCATTCAAAGGCTTGCTTTCTAACATAACCGACTTTCTATTTCATGTCAGTGCACGTGCTATGTAAGCGAAAAAGAAAACGAGCCCGCGTTCTATGTACTGTTATGTAAGCACGCGTGAGTTTTTAGGTTCATGAAAGGGGTTTCCAGGAACACGTAGCTAGGCGAGTGTAGATATTGGTTTCAAAACAAACTGAATATAGAGCTTAAAATATAAGCAGGGGCATTGATGTTAAATGTGTATATAAAAGTTTTTTAAGTTTGAAGCAACAAACTGATATAGTTTTGGTTTCTAGGCGATGTGTCTTTGTTTGAAAAGCTACCTCAAAGCATGGTACATGGTATAAATGGTTAACTGACTGACTGACAAAAAACAAGATTGCCGCTTCTCCAGAGGCCGGGCAAACATTCAGCCGTTCGCCACGGGTTATGTCTGGTTAGAAGATATAAAACAAAGATATCAGAATATTCTCGGGTAGATCATTTATATAAGTATTAATTTTGTGTAGTTTTTCTCTTACGAGTCTTTTCAGTGTGGTTCAGTCCTGAATATTAGACAACACAGTTTAAAATGTAAATCAGACAAATTCTAGTATTCTGCCGAGCTTTACTACTATTTACGAGCTTTTATAGCAAACTTTTCTCGAATCTTGCTGAAGTAGGTGCACTTCATGAACACAGCTTACCTCACATTTCTCGCCAGATCAGAGAGAAGTATATGTATGCGTGGAAAGTCTCTTCATTTACCAAACAAGGCACTGTAGTTACTCAAGCCGTTTGCTTATAAACAATTTAATTTCTGCTATACTTCACTATTACGTCATAAGCAGTTAAATATCACTACGAGGCGTTCCTAGTCACGGGTTAGCTATTGTTCTAGTTTTTTTTCCTAGTGGGAGACCTGTCACAGCGAAGGAAAATTAAAATAGTAACAAATTATTTATTGACACTTTGAAAATATTCCATTTGCATCAGTGAAAATCCAATAAGATTTATAACTATGCAGTACAAGAAAATACAATATTATGCAAATGTTCAATTGCTGACATCCGGAATTTTTTTCTCGAATATCACAACAAGTTTGTACATATACATACTCGGCATACTAATTCATTAAATCTGGAAATCTCGATGCACGGATCGTCTTGTGCCCTCCATCAATTCTAGCCCTTCTTCTTTGCTCGATTGGTCCTTTAGCTGGTAGGCGCATAGTTGATAGAACCAACTGGTTCTGAAGCCCAGCAAACTTCAAAAGGAGTGTACAAAGCTGCTTTGTCTTAGATTGAACGAACCGTGACAGTGCACATTGCTTTGTTCAATGTGTGTGAGCTCAAACATTTTTAATGGTCAGTTGTTCACATACATTTTTTTTGTGCACCGTCAAGTCAAACGAACAAAAGAGATAGAGAACATAAACAAAGAAACTGGCCGAGCTTCATAACTATTCGCTCTATTAACTATATTCAAATTATTCGTTTTGCATCTTGCTCTGATACGATTTCATCAATCACGCTTGATAAAGTAAACTTACTGCGACCAGGAATCTCAGTTCGACGACGAGATCAGTTCAAACTTTTCTTTGGCATTCTTTACTTAAGAAACCTGTATCTCGCCATATCACATGAACGGCTCGGGTCCACGTTCACCCCTACACCCGCGTAATCGTCCTGCAAGGGTTTACCTCGGTTTAAGAACCTCACGACTGACGTCATAGGGTTCCCTGAGAGGTGCAAATGATGTCACAGTGTCAGCAATGAAGCCTCCGTTCTATCGCCGAGAACTGGCGATACGGCGCATACTTACACTCATACACTTTTACTTCAAATATTGGAGGTGAATTAACGTCATTAACGTGCTCGACGTCTGATTAACGTCAGGTATATTGACCTGAAATGTTTAATTTCACTCCCATAACTAAAGCATATTTTCCAATCTATGAGCACAAGAGTGCAACGTATCAATATTGTGGGGGTGATTTGTCGCCTTCAGCACTGGTGACGTCAGTCATCACCCCCATGAACGTTTTTAAACAAGTTGGAGGAAGAAACAAGATCACTTATAAATTCCTTAAAGTAGAAATAATTAAATTACAAAATTTCCCTAATTAAAAACCGCTCCTGGGGCCAATCTCTTCCAAGGCTTTTTGAACTGACAGGAATTTGCTAGAAAAAATGGCTTCATAAAACTTTATCACAATTTGTATCCCATACGAATACGTAAAGTCGGTCCTTTTTAGATTCCAGAAATGGAAAGAGCATGTCGGAGTTGGAAGGCAGCAAACATTTTTGACTGTGGCATTGGCTTAGTTTAAGATAACCAAATTTTAGGGGAGAATGTACGATGAATTTAACTTTGAAGTCCAAGAAACCCACGTCACCCTATTTTCTTTGAATTTTTTGTGTTGATAAATAGTTCGCCAGTGCCGCATTGTTTGAGATAAACTGCCAAAGTTTTTCGTTGCATTACCAACTTGATCTTTCCATTTCAAGATTTTGAAAAAGACGAACTTCAAGTTCAAATGACATACAACGCGTGAGAAAGCGTTAGTCAGACTGGTACCTTACATACGTTTTCAAATTTTGACCGTTGTAGTTTGGTTTTTTCGTTGTGATAAACTAAAACAATTGTGAATCTCACTTTCATCACTGACCTGAAAATGGGTTTTCTGTTTGTTTGGTACCAAAACGATTGACTCCTTCAGCTATCAAACAAATAAATCTTTACATGAATCACAGATAAGTTAAAAATAGTAAAAAATAGTGATAAAACTGGCGGCAAATAATATTTATCATATTAAAAGAGTGTTCTTAATCACAGGTACCACCAGAAGCCAATTATAGAAGATATAGTTTCTCAGAGCCTGAAAAGATGAATCTTGTTGGTCGCAAACACTCCAAACTTGCACTGAGATGAGACACGCCACTCGATTGGATCCGCCTCGATCTGGATTGCCCCATATATGGACTGTCTCAAGTAGTAAACACTTGATATATGGTTTGTCATAACTTCCACCGTGACACTCGCGGGCGCAGAACATGTTTATCTAAACGAGAAACGTTGGAATATTTCGTACAAATAGTCTCACTGAAAGCTCAGATAAAGTATTTCATAAAATGAGGTCTGAGCAAGAAAAGGAGAAAACTCCTTCGATAAATTGCAGCTTGCAGTCCAAGAAAAATAGACCTATATTTGGCAGAGAGAAGAAACACTCCGGTTTGTCGCTACAAACACCAGCATGTACATATTCTCACTGCAAAAGCAGTCTTCTTTTGACCTTTAACAGCGGATTCAAGGAAGGCAAACGGTTAATTGCTCGTTGCTTGCTCTTGTTTTCTAAACAGAAAAGATCAGCGAGACTCGCTAAAAATTTCTAGAAAAACATCTAAAGAATTAATTAACAAAAAGCAGCGTATAGAAAATTTTATAGGCTTTGTATTATGCAAAATGCGCTTTTCGGATCGAAGTTTCGCGATTACATTTGTATATTTAAAACAGAAAAGAGCAGAGTTATAACTAAACAAATAACAGCTCAAAATAGCAAAACGAAAAAAACCTTCATATTTAATGAGTTACTATGCTTGCATATTATATGCGTTGCGTTTTATATAATCACTTACAGAAACAGTGATTCTTGATTTGTATTGATAGTAGTTTTTCTATTTTTAAAATAAATGAGAAACGATTTTGCTATTTTGATAACATAATTATGGGGCAAGGCGCTGCGAGCATGAAGCTGTTTTTTGTCGTATAGTCTCTATATAGCCACAGTAAAGACTTAACAAGAGCAAAGAAAAACCAGTTAAAGATTTTGTGTTTCTGTTGAGCAAAAACCTGTAAAGTCTTGAAGAAGGAAAAAAAGGAAGTTCGTCAAATCTTGTCAATAATAAAACGTGTCTATGAAACCGTCAATCTTGACCCAAGAGACCACGTTACACCTATCAGCGGTTTTAAAAATGATCGTCAGGCATGCGCAGAAGAGACGATCACTGGGGAACGAAGGTGTAAAACTCCAAGAAAAATGTGTATTAGAGTATACTCTTTTCTCTTTATAAGAACGTCATTTTCTTGGGCCGAGGCTGAACGTTTTTGATTTTTATCAGTTCTTAGTCTCAAATGTCCTTAAGGGGGCTTTCATTTATTAGGGCATGGAGGGAGAGCGGCTCGTAACTTTTTGTTTGCGGACGCTGACAACACTGCGGGCACGCTACGCAGTTTTCAAATGCTAAATAGGGGGGTTAGTAAGTTAAGATGTGTTTATGGAGGGATGCTTATAAAATTAAAGACCAAATAAAGAGGAGTTGTAAGAACTTAAGCATGATAGGATAGAGGGTGTGGCAAACTCAAGGTCTTTGCTTGAAACCTTTGCCAGCCTCTCCCCCATGCCTCATAACAGAAAGCCCTCTTAACGCCTTCTTGATCATTTTTTTGTACTCAGTCAGTCATATATGTACCCAAGTGCTTTCCTATCGCATGTTTACCAAAATGAAATGCGAAATTGCATTGCTCTCTCATGACAATTAGTAGCTGTTTTCCGTTTTCTCAAAATTCATAGATAATAACGTTTTTCCCCTTGTGTCAGCCTGAGGTGACGCCCTGATATTTCATAAATTTTGGCGTTTTCAACCCCGACGTTCTTATAAAAAAAGCTCTTATAAAAAGGAGTGTTTGTAAAGAAATGTAAGACTCGAGCTAAAATCGGCATCTGATCTGCTTGGAAAGTTCAGAAGCAAAGCTGCAATGTCGCCAGTGGTTAGATTATAATAAACCAGTCAAAATAAATGATTCGTCTGTTGAGCTCAGCATCTATAATACGTACTAAAAAAAACGCCCCTGTAGTATGAAAACCCGGAATTTTCAGCTGTATGTATGACACCACACAACATACATACATACATACATACATACATACATAACAAGTACAATACAATACCTTCGTACCTACAATACATTCACAATTTGAAATAGTGAAAATGTTTTAAGCAAAGCCTTTCGGCATGGTTTTGCCCTCTTTTTTCTCTTTTTTCTTTTTTATCCTTTTTCATAGTTTTTGTTTGCTTATGCATTTGCGTTTTCCACTACTAAAGGTTGTGTGCATTTGCAAAATTTTAAATGCTCAGTTTATAATTTATTTTTATAAATACAGTCTAATAATCAAGTCTGCCTAATAGTTATACACTTAAATCATTATGTAACATACCTAAAGGTTACCCATGTCTAATAAGTCTTTGACTTCTTCTGGGTACCCTTGCCACCTTCAGTTTTTATTCTTGTCACGTAAACTCTTCTCCATTGGCAAAATAAAAAATAAAATAAAAAATACAACCAAGCTCTCAAATCCTGACCCTAATTCAGACCCGGAAAGCAATTTTCTATGAGATACGCATAACAAGGTAAAAATAGGCCATAAAAAACTTACAGCTCGTAAATTTTTGCTTAATATCTATTATCCTGAAATCTGCCAAGTGACGTACCATGGCATAAATCTCGGAGCAAATTAACTTCAAAAGGAGTGCAAAGCTGCTTTGTCTTAGGTTGAACGAACCTTGACAGTGCACATTGTGTTGTTCAATGTGTGAACCCAGATATTTTTACTGGTTAGTTTTTCATATGCATTTAAATACTTTTTGTATTGTGTGTACGGTCAAGGCCAACAAACAAAAAGATAAAGAATAAAACTTTTAGAACATAGCTGGCAATTTTTCGCGCGCTGTTTGTATGGCGCGAGTGTGCATCAATAACTCGATAGACGCATGCCCGTCTTCTCATAAATCGCAACACACACGTGAGAGTAAACAAAAACGTGCTTTGGAACAACTTAAGGCTTTCAAATGGAAAACGAAATATTAATTGAAGGCCATGAACAAGAATTGGAAGGAGAACTACCGAACTTCAATTCCTTTTCGGAAACAGTCCAGTCGGTGAACATCGGTTTGTAAACCTGAATCACACGAAATATTGCAAAACCAAAACGCCGAAAAACAAAAACAAAAAAAAAGGCTACTAAGTGGCAATGTTCTAAACGAAATGGTCAATACTTTAGTTGTACGTATATCGAGTTATGGATGCACTTGGGCGTATGGGAGAGCACTCGAGAAGCTAGAGAAGGCTTCGCCTCGTGCCACTCTAACGCTTCTCTCGTGCTCTTCCAACTTCCCGCGCGCATCCATAACTCTAAGCATTGACCATTTCTTAAGGTGACTGAACACAGTTTCTCCAGGTAGTCAGCGGTGTTGCTTAACACGGCACGGATTTTAAAAACCAGGTTAAAAACTCGTCACAGGCGATTTGCTCAACAACATGGCGGCGAAAATAAGTTTTCTTGCTCTCGTCGCTTTCAGTTTATAAAACAGTTTTAATTTTTATTCCTTCCCGAATTGCGAAAGTGTGATTA
>JAOBYF010112002.1:0-11468 GCA_025403605.1 Parazoanthus darwini | reverse complement strand
TCACTGAAAACGGAGGTTTTCGAAAACGCTCTCCAGAGTGGAGATTTTTGAAAACGGAGATTTATCGTATTCGTGTGAAAATTTGCAACTTTAAAACCAATAGAAACTAAATTAGATTTTCATAAGTAAGTATGGTTTGCAAGACATGCCAGTTGCTTTGAGAAAGACGATTTCTGTTCAGTACCCAAGAATGAAGACTTTTACCAAAGGGACAAATAGTCCTGAGAAACAAATGATAAACACAGACCACTGATACTTGGTTGTTATAGTTAATTCGTATAAGTGACAGTGCATCGTTTTGTGTTAAAACATTGAAACCCCATCTGGTCAAGCGTTTTTGCTCGTTCCAAAATTATCTCCAACGTAATGTTCTAGATGTGCAAATAAATTCCTAAGAAGAACATGGCGTTTTTGTGTGAGCTAGGGAGGCCTGAACAGCACATTTCCTTGAACGAAAATGTAATTAACAAGGCATGATAAACTTGCATGTATATTTGTCGGGTGCAGAAATTCTTAAGTTAGTTGATATTTTGTGCATGTATAATACCCGTTGCTGATATTTTTAGATGACTTTTTAATATCTTGGTATTGCCGCTATGTTTTCTTTAAATTATGTTGCATCTGTATTCGTTACACACGCTTACTAATCTTTATTGTGTCTTTTTGTTTTTCTTTCTGATTTACCAGAGGCTAATAACTAACTCTACACGACAACTTTTACTCAGTAATGCCTTTATCTAACACTAACAGTTAACGTTTTTCGACTGATTAAAGTCTAATTCTAGTCGGCTAAAATAATTTAACACACTAAGTAAAATGTCGCGGCGCTGTCTCAATCATGAATATTTTTTATTTTCGGTTGAAAAACCTAACGAGTTCATCATTTACAAAATACAATTTTCATGATTTTTTTAATTCAACCAAAAGCTACTGGTTTGGGAAACGTCGTAACACAAGTTTTTCTAATCGTAGTCTTCAGATGTCCGAGCTAATGGAAAGGAATGTCAAGGCATGGTGTCAGGAGATAGCTGCTTATTCAGTCCGTGGTCTGTAAATTTAGCCTTAACAGCTTTCGTTTAGCTACTAAGAAGAACTGAAATGCTTGGTTAGATTCACAGTAAACTCTTGCGACCATGTGATAGCCGGATAAATTGCTTTTTCGTTAAATTGACATTTGTATCGAGAAACGCAGAAGCAAAATCGGCCATACAAACTTTGGCTTTGTGTACTTCCTTTTGTTGTTAAATTAAAATCTGAACTGAGCATTTTAGGAAATTGTCTTGCCAAAGCTTAACTGAATTGATCCGCACGTCGGACATATTTACCTTCAGCCAATCAGCATCAAGCTTTATTATAACACAAACGAGAAATGGTGAAGGTTCGGAGTGCTGCTTTGGGATTTGAAGTGGCTGTGTCATGGCAGTTTTAAGTATTTCCATCAATGTTGTTGAGAAATGGCTTTGATATTAGAAGAAATTACTTCAAATACAACAAAACATTAAGAGATGTGGCAAAAGAACAAAAGCAATTGCAAAAATTTGTGAGAGTCGACGTCAAAACAAAAATACTCGACATTTTCTCTAAGGCGGTGTTTACATGATACCGGATCGAGTTTCATTCAGGTACGACCTCATCCCGTTTCCATACTGAGTCTCTATATTCGTTTACGTGATACCTTGTAAATCTCAATCCGGTACGACTCATTCCGGAATGAGTTTATCCCGGTAGTCACACAAGATCGAAATGTTCGCTCCGGAATGAAATTTGGCCGCACGTTCCACAAGAATCATGTTAAGCTGGTGCGAGCTCATTCCGGTACGGAGTTAGGTAAGTGGATTGGTTGGGCTGATCAGCTGACTCAAATTTTCGATCCGCCGATGTTTTTAACGTACTTTAAATCCAGAATGAGAACGACTATGTAAACATGGAATAAAAATTATGTGTGGTACCGGAATGAAGCTCAATCCGGTATCATGTAAACAGGACCAAGTTTGTTTTTTGTTCAGCCCAACAAGTAATTAAGTTTAAAGAACAATAATCCACTTCCATCCATGCTATCTTGCACTTAAGTTCTGTGTCATTTATTTTATTCTATTTTTTGGAAAATTTAGTCAAGTAGAGCTTGACCTTGATTTCCAAATTGAGGTACTTTGATATGTCGGTGTTTTACCCTGACACAGCACCTTTAAATGAAGGAGGCTTTCAATCTTCCCATGCGGTTGAGACATTGCAACGAAAAACTTCTTTGTGTGCAGATTTGACCATTTAATGTCTTCGCTTTCAATGAATTACAAATGAAGAAATTTGGATTTGATCTTCTTTTTTGACATATTACACTATGCTAGACTGCAACAATTACGGGAAAACAAGCGTGTGGTTGTTCATGAATTATCGCTACACTTTATTGAACAATTTGTCAAGTGACAAAGGTTTTGTCTAGACTGTTTGACTCTCTGTGCGTGCATTTTGCAGTACACTACTATCCGAGTTTACTGTGGATCTTCCTGTTTTGAGCATTCAGGTATCTTTAGTTAAGCTAAATGTAATATGTTAATTCTGAGAAAGCTGTTATGAACAAAATATGCTGTAAAACTCTGTGAGAAGTGAATGTGATAAACTGCTTGTAAATATCAACAACTTAATAAAGGATTAAAGGAAGGGGTAAATTTTATGTAAAGGAAATAACGTAAAGAATGACAGTGTGGTCTTATTAAGTGTAAGTTGTTTAACTCAACCTTAATTAAGAGCAATCTTCTGTTGCAAAAAAGTTTAAGTTAACCTTTAAGGGGAACAGGTGGAACTTTATCTTGATTGGATGACTTTGTTGAAAAATTCGTTCATGAATACATTCGTACCTCATTATGATGACGTCACAGCAACCATCCTAGTCACCATGCCTTCTCGATCATTCCAATGATGACGTCACAGCAACCATCCTGGTCACCATGCCTCCTCGATCATTCCAATGCGAAACGTTGTAACAATTCTATTATGATACCGTGTTCATTTCAAAGTTTACCTGAAGGGATTATATTTTTTGCTTCAACCTGAGACAGAGATGAAATTGCTTGTTTATAATAGTTACAAGAATTGGAGAACTATTGTATAGTTTTTCCCGTTGTTCAATAATCTTATCTGTTTTACACGAGAACGTCTACTTGCAGCATATGAATAGCATCTCTCTTACTCTAGCATACGTCTGCTTCACGACTTCCTACTTACGTACTTACATGTTTACTTACTTACGCATTTTATATCAACCACTGAGTCTTTTTAAACCACCCGGCTCGAATGAGTCAACAACGTAACATTTCTTGTGTAGCTGTTGGTAACAAAGTAAAGTTCCTGACTTAAGGAAAGGTCTGTTTTGTTTTATGGGACAATGCTGTTTACACCTAACAACACTGGCAACTACAATCTTGCATGTACTGATCGGGACCAACCATTCTAGCCAGCAATTTGCAGTACCCAGTTACAACTTGCATTTAGTTTAGAATGTTCAGTGTATTATAGAAATTTGCATAAACGCAATTTGAAACTGCAGTGCGTATTTTCTTTGCATTATAGCGTTATTTGCAGTGCATAATTTGAGTTTATAGCATACAACAAACGTTATTGAAATTCTACTAGTTTCTTAAAATACTCAGGATCTGGCTAAAGCTAGTGTGTGACGTGTTTGTTGAAAAAAGAACATATTGCCAATACTTAAATGCAAGTATTGCGGCATTATTTACATTTAGTTAGCAAGTACTTGATTGGTGCAATTTCATTTTATGATCGGTTAAACACGCTGATCAGCTGCAGGATAAAGCGCATGCGTCCTGTCATCGAATCTGTGGAGGTAGGATAGCCCAGTGTCAAGTTGTTTTCACTTGCCTCACAATTATAGAACAAACCTTGTATGTTTTAAAGTGGGTACTGTCGGAAATAATGAAGTATTATTTAGGAAAGCGCTAGATGAAAGCGCTAAAGAGACTTTCAGTTTTTGAATCTTCATGACTGTAGTTATAGTTATACTTTTGTCTATGACTTCACTTCATAAGATATTTTTGTTAGTAGGACCCCGTTGTTAACACTACTATACGGGGTCATCCTGTATAGTTAAATGAAATTCTTATTTTTATTTTTGTAAATGAAATAAATAATGGAACAAATTTATGTAAGTGTGTCGAGCACTTGCAACCACCTGATATGAGCACTATTTGACTCCTGACGTTTGTGTGGGGCCGGGGTGAAAGGACCCCGCAAGGTTTTTCCGACCTAAAATCTAAAGCTTTGCAGAAATTAAAACAAAACTCGCAGTACCTGTAGTCCAATTAAGGTCACATCTTCTTACGTTAATTGGATGACGTTATCACTTACAATTTATGTAAAATTAACTATGCAAATTACATTTTTGATCAAAATATGGAATGTTTTTACAAAGTTTGTTCTGTTTTCACTGTTTTTCATTTTATTTTATTTTTAATATTTACATATATTTGTTTTTCTATTAACTTCAAATCCAAGATGCCGGACAGTTTGGCGGCATGTAAACCGTTACCATAGCAACGGTTCTTAATTGGAACTTGATTGTTGTCATGGAAAATAATTAGCAAGGCCAAATCGTGTATACTTCCTTCAAAAATGAATTTGACGTTCCACAGCAACGAGATTTCAGTGTTTTTGCACTGGATAATGAATATACTTTACAGAAATAACACGCATTTCCATGTTAACAGGTCTGTGCAAGAAAAGAGAGAGACTCGAGACATCGCTGGAGGTAAAGAGGAAACCAGCACAAGAACTGAAACAGAGGTGACGAAGGTGGGAGGATCGACTGTTACAGTTACAAAGACGTCAAAGACAACACAGAGGACCTACGGGAAGGGTAGGTTGATTTTCCCTTGTACAATAATCATTGCTAGTAAATATATGTATAAGATCTAAAATCAATTATAACAAGTTACATAGTAAATACAGGCATTAGATACGATAAATTAAGTCTTTGCATGTAAAATCTGTAGAATAATTATGGACCATGCTACATGTAATTACATATATTTCGGGTGCCCCCTCGGGGTTTTTCAGCTACCTGTTCACATCAAATAGATGGTTCAGTATTTTGAGCGGTCAAGTTCAACAAGTAAAGCCCGCCACAGATCTTTGCGATAGCATGCAGTTTTCGACGCATGCAATCAAAATTGCTTCAAATCGCACCTTTGATTGCACCGTGTGCGGACGACTGCGACGCAAATTCCAACGCATGCAACAACAGTTGCTATATTTGATCCATGGTAAGGTCTCTGACCGCCAATCAGGAGGACCCGGTTTCAATTCCTGGCCTCGTCAAGGGTTGAACTTTGGGCGACCTTGGGCGACCTTCTTTCGCCGCACCGTCCGTGACAGGGTGCGTTCATCTAGTCTCTCGACGTTTTATAGCTTTCGGGGGACTTAAAAGAACTCACGCACTTGTCGATGGGAGATAGGAGTAGGCCAGTGCCGGTGTTGTGGACGGCCAATAATCCTTACGTAGAGGAGTAGCCGTAAAAGGGAAATAAGACTAGTTAATTATCTCGATTTCCGAGTTTTGGAAGTTCTCTCGGTATCTATATGTGGGACCCTGAGCTTAGAAAACGTGTTGTGATGGGCCTGATTTTATTTATTACATGTTTTGCCTCAGGTAACATTGATGATATGTTTGAGAAACGAAAGAGGGAAAGAATGATGGCTAAGCGAAAAGAAGCCGCGGAAAAAAAGCAAGGAAGAGCTGCTTTCAAGGCAAAGTTGGAAGCGCAGAATCCGAAACCGGCGTAAGTTCTTTGGTCATTATGACCATCTTATATTTTACAGAACAATTTAATTTCCTGTTTTACAAACATTTATGCAAAAAAGAACTAAAGATCGGAGGAGAATTTTTTTTAAAGAATATGCCATGCTGTACATTACAAAACATGGTACAATACCATTGCTAAAAATAAATCACTCACTATATTGGCTTAAATCAAGCCTCTATAATATGATATAATTCATGCATATACAGTTAAATTCGTGATGCACATGTTTAAACCTAAATAAAAAGCGGTGTCTTACAGTATATTGATCATAAAGTGCAGGTGTTTCATACTTTTTACAACCAGGGAAATGCTTTGACCTCTCTCAATTTCGGATAGATTTTGGATTTCTCCTCCAGTTTTTGAAAATCTGAGTTCGACGGGTTTGTGAAACAGGAAATTAAATTGGCCTGGCCTAATGGTTGTAAAACAATTCAGATCTCGATTTGAATGTTTTGTAGTAGCATAAGTGTTTTAGTTTATCTGCATGCATGGCATTGGCTTTTAGCTTTTTTAACGGAGAGCTGTTATTGGCGTTTTGTTGTGTTTTCTTGCGAGTATACGCTCTCTTTTAGTGGCGGAGATTAGTTTTTCAACGATTGCGCAGGTCACCTGCTAGGCCTTCCTTTTCACTCCACCTAATGAAACAGGCGTTGCTTTTTGACCAACTAAAGGAACAAGTGATTTCTCTAAGTCAAACAAGATTGCAATCGCAGGTTCAGGACATACGTCTAAGATATTTGAATTTTACAAAACCAGACAAAAAGTCGTTTCTCATATTAAAACAGCAACTGATCATTAGTAAGAGTTCATAAGTTTAATATGTGGCAAAGGTACTTTCTGCGCATTCTGACTGGTCCTTGAGCGGTCTTGATCCTCCGAAATGCCCACAGCTATTACGAGTTATTGTTAGAGATCTACGTGCGTTCATACCCGTATGTAAGAATTTCCGCCCGCACGCACGGAGTTAACCGCGAGCGTTCTGTCTTTACGTTCTAAATCTAAATCTAAATCTAAACCAGTAATCCACAAAGGGTCGTTCGGTCGCTATCGCTCGGTTAATACAGCAATCTTTCCCGTACATACCTCGCTCTCGGTTAATAAGTGACTAATAACACACCACCATTTCTCTTTGTCTTCTTTGCTACAGGGGTGGGGGCGGCGGCGGCGGCGGTAGACATTTCCAGAGCGGTGGCAAGATTACACGGGCAATGGTTGAGTGGTGCAGGAGAAAAACTTATGGATACGAGGTAAGTAGGTGTAAAGATTTTCTAGCTCATTCATTTTTGTGTCCATTTACTTCCGTCTGTATCACTTCAATTTAGGGTGTGAACTTTCAGAACTCCAACGAATGGAGTGGCCATCTGTGGCATCCGTTCACCCATTTTCGTATCACTCTAATTCAGAGAATAGACATTTAGAACTTCACAACCAGCTGGAAAAATAGGTCCGTTTAGCACTACTTATTCGTATCGCTTTATTTCAGGGAGCGGACATTTAGAACTTCACTCCAGTTGGAGGAAATGGACTTGTTATTTGTTATGTCCCTTAACCCATTTTCGTATCACTATTGATGTCCGTTATCCCATATTTGATGAATTGTTCGTTCACCCATATAAGGTGTTGAAGTTCAGAACTTGACTATGGACTAGCTGTTTGTGACGTCCGTTCATCCATATTTGTATCACTTTATTTCAGGGAGTCGACATTCAGAACTTCACCACCAGCTGGACGAACGGACTCGCTATCTGTGCGCTGTTACATAACTTTGTGCCGGACAAAATCGACTACAAAACTCTTGACCCCAACAACAGACGAGCAAACTGGAAGATCGCCTTCGACGTGGCTGGGTAAGATTAAACATAGGTCCGGCCTATTTCAACTTTCTGTTAAATTTCACGAACATCCAGGGACCATGAAGGGAAAGAAAACAATTTTACAGAGAGCCCCGAGATATAAGATTTGCGATCACATACCAAACTCAGTTGCTATGATAACAAAAATTCAAGGATTTTTTTAAAGAAACGTTTCACTGTTGTGTTTTTTTTTTTAGATTTTCGTTAAAACTGGTTTCTGGTTTGTTCAACAGAGAATGTGGAATTGAGCCACTGCTGGAGCTAGAGGACATAATGGCGTGCTCTGTACCGGAACCCAAGAGTCTAATGACGTACGTGCATTTTATCTACCAGTTCTTCGTCGAAGGACCCAAAGAAAAGACTCCCCCACCGGGGTGGGATGAGGACGATGACTAAGTTATGGGTAAAGTTGTATCCCGGGCGAAAATTGAGGGCACTTCATTAATTTAAACACCAGAGTATCTTCTTTGGAACTACTTGAAGGTTCTCTGGGATTGGGGTCTGGGTATTTTCTTTGTTATCTTTTAGAGAAAGAGACTGTGACATGAATAGAGTAAAAGCTGAGTGGTGACACATTCTCGTAACAAGAGCCCACGCGGCCTACGATCAAACTGGCTCTCGTACCCAGAGCCCACGCGGCCTACGATCAAACTGGCTTTCGTACCCAGAGCCCACGCGGCCTACGATCAAACTGGCTCTGGCTCAGGCAACATCGGTAACAAAAGTCAATGATTCTCTGACTTTTCGGCGAAACTAAAACTACTCATTTCGCGGCAGGGAGAAGAAACGTTGCCAATTTTGATTAATTCGAAAAGATTTAAGCGATCTGTGTCAGAACTAAGGTGTGTGATGAAAAATGATGCACAAATTTAAAATTACCCGAGCCGAAAAGTCAGAGAAACTCTGCGTCCGTTCCTGATGCAACCAAAGCCTTTACTTTGATCTTAGGCCGCGTGGGTTCTGGGTACGAAAATGTGTAGTGACAGCCTGGATTGCAAACGCCCCAGACTTGGTAATCATCAATACTCCCAGCTTCGTTCTCCATAGCTTGTTCTCCTTTAGCTTCACTTATAACTTGCATTTTTCTAAGAGTAAGTGTTCTTCCTTACACTGTTGACGGAAAAAGGGAATAGTTCTCTTATGCATACATGAAGTGTCATCGAATCGCCCGGGATGCAGCTTCACTTTACACTACGGGACGGAACAACTAAAACCAAGTTAAGCAAGAAAAAAGAATGGAAATTCACTTTGAAAAGTCAGTTATAAAGTATTGGGTCAGAAATGTTGCATAGTATCGTAGTAAAAGATACTTCAGGACGTTATTTTGACTGACAACAGCTAGCTAGTTCTTTCTTATCGTAGAGATATTTAAAAATTAGTTCCCGGATAGGAGGTAACTACAGGAAGTTATTAAACGTAAACGAGCTGCAATTATTATTTACATATACCAAAGCAGTGAACAAAAGAGGCGGAATACTATAATAAAAAAATCTAAGACAAGAAAACTCCCTGGAAAGCTTATCTGCACTCTCTCCTACTTGTGCTCACTCGTGCGTGACGAAGGTAAACATCACAAGATACGCCGGGTTTCGATAGCCAATCAGAGCTCGAGAAAAAAACACTATTCACTGGTTTGGTAAATGCTTATTAAATTATCCATAAAGTAAAGTAGTTTATGTCCCATACGGGACAACAATAATTAAGTAAAGAGTTTAAGAGCTTTTAGTGGTAATATTTTATTTTCTTCTAAAAAGTTAAGGTTTGGACGAGACCTCAATTAGTTCTCCGAGATAAAATCTGATGGTAGCAAGCAATTAATGATAAATTTAAGGTACTAGCTTCCAAAACATCGTTTATTTTTTACCTCTTGAGTCTGCAATAGTAACTCGCGCATGAAACGTAGAGCCTGGTTTTCACGGGCGACGTAATGAACGGAAACGCAAGGTGAAAAGCTCTTATGTCAATTATGTCACAATGAAAACGGGCTTGACGCAAACATAGCGACGACAGAATAGCAAACTTAAGGACTCAGTCACCTTTCCTTCTGTTTACGTCGACACAAGCGGCGGAAGCTCCACGAAAGGAGAAACAGAGACGAAATAAAAAGCCGGAAAAATCTTCCGTTCCATCTGTCTCTGCTTACGTCGAGCTTGCGCTTGTGTCAACCCGTCACGTTGACATAACAGCGTTACGCTTTCAACTTGCGCTTCCTTTCTTTGCGCCGCTCTTGAAAACCAAGCTTTAACGATGTACAAAAACTTTAATTTAAGAGTGCTTAAGTGGAAAAATTTTTAAAGTCAAAAACAAAGGTCTTAGTGGATCATTTGGATCTTGAACAACAGGCGAAACTTGAAGTTGGTTGGATTGCTCCAAAGAGGTCCATTACTAGTTCAGTTCTTTTATAGAAGCGCCGTCGCTGAGTTGTCCATGAAATCTAATTTGCGAACAGAACAGAACCACGCTAAGAATGTGCCCCAACGAGACACCTCTGCGATAGTCTTTCTCAGGTTATTAAGTTGACTGCCTGTAGCTTCAGTTACATTCGTAGAAGAAGTTGTTGTTCTTTTCCCCACTCTATCTAGCCTGGAATTTTTCACCTCTCTCTTTTCCCCTTAACGTTTTAATAATTAACGACATTTTGTGCAAGTAGGTTTCAGTCACCGTAAATTCTAATTGATATTAGTGCTAAAGTTCACTGATTAGTTATGAAACTATGTTGACGTTTTGATATTTTGGTCATAGTGTAATATATTTGGCAGCACGACTTTTTGACGGGTGCGATAATGGACTTAATTTTTCCAAAAAACCAAATATTTACTTTAACATACAGGCGTAGATCGTTTGTTTGGTTTTGCAGACAAGAAATAAGCTTACTTGGTTCCCCATAGATGTTGTTCTTCTATGCAGAAATGGATAATTCTTTATTTGACTGAAAAAAAATCAACTCTTTAGGAAGACTGGACACCTGTGGTTGCCCTGGGTTCTCATCGGATAATCATTTAAGTATGGACCTGCCAACAGTTTCGCCTGCTGACGAGAACTGAATTCCTCTGTAATCGTTCGTCCCCTTCACGTTTTTGAAAACCTGGCGTTAAAACTCAATAAATGCCAGAAATGGAAAGGTCAAAGGTATTAAATACCGAACATTTTTGATTTGATACTGATACTGACTGTGGCACTGGTAAAGTTTTTAAAAACAGAAAATCTATGAGAACTTTTTGTCAGACGGGCATTGATTCCCTTGCGGCCTCTACCCCATGCAAATTCCCATTTATTCTCTTTGTTAAAAGTTTGGGGGTATTCTTTTTCAGAAAATCGCACCAGTGTCAATTATTTTTTAAAATTCAGCCCCTAAATTCTCGGTATATCAACTTTGACCTGCTCTTTCCATTACTTGCATTTACAGCTTGCTAACATTTGGTTTTCAATTGACTCAAAAGCGTGAGAAAGTTCTTTGAAATTGGCATTCAACGGTCCAATTTTATAAAAATACTTTACACTTAGTTCCAAAATAGGTGTGCATAAAGTCATTAGTAGCTGTGTTATCTAAGGTATTGCTAATTGAAAGTAACACAAACATAAACAAAAGCAAATATAATAATATATATGGCGAGGCCTAAACCTCGGTGGCAAGCATTGCACCAATGCTTCAAATTAATGGTCTGTTAATTTTTCAAGGCCATCACTTTGTATGTAAGACTTTTAAATTCATTCTAAATAAATAAACTTTGTAATACTATTATATCTTTTTTAGCCAACTAGTGTCATTTGACGAAACGTTTAGTAGTAGTATAGGTAT
>JAOBYF010111891.1:0-11470 GCA_025403605.1 Parazoanthus darwini | reverse complement strand
GTGCGCGGGGTGCGTACGCACCCCCCTCCACCTCATGGACCCAAAAAGTTTCGCATTTGGAGGTTTAATAAGACGATGAAGAAGCTCGAATATCTTTATCGTAACAGTTGGTGCTACTGTTAATCTAAACGACTATGAATAAAACGGCCAAAAGTGTGTTTGTCCCATAAATTTAGCTTTTAAGTTTCCAAGTTTACGAAATTTGCACCTCCCCAACAAAAATCCTGCCTACGGGCCTGGATGCAACATTTGAGTCAGACGTCGCATTTAACTGAGTCCATCACAATTGATTCCCAGTGAGTCCGCTACACGCGCCACAGCGAGCTTCTGATCTTCTTGCTTTCCATTCTAGAATTTCCTCTTTCTCTTCAAAAACAGGCATACAGTAATGGTAATAACAGTAAACGCATTTAAAACTCGTCGATTTGTAAAAACAAGAGCTGCACGTGGACGCCTTTTTGACCTTGAGATATGATTCGTTCTACGCATGGCATTCGGTCCAATGTTGATGTTATGGTCTCCCTACGAACCGTACAGTTACTTTTTGATGCCTATGTCTATGCGCACGAATGCTGTTGGCCACCCGTGCTCTGGCAATTACTTGTTGTAAACGCGCTATTTTGAATAGTGCATCTGCGTCTTTATCTACAAATATGTGACAAGTTTGGCGACGAGGATGAGATAGTTTCCTCCGTAAGTACT
The DNA here is from genome assembly GCA_025403605.1 of Parazoanthus darwini. NCBI lineage: Eukaryota > Metazoa > Cnidaria > Anthozoa > Zoantharia > Parazoanthidae > Parazoanthus > Parazoanthus darwini. The sequence goes on along the minus strand of JAOBYF010111891.1, from coordinate 10,768 downwards.
GTTTGATAAATGAAGGAAGTGGACAGCAACTAACATGCCGGACAAGATCAACAGGCCGCAAGGGCCAATCGCAAACATCGGCAAAGTCCAGCGGTACACGGCTTGGAGTGATTTTGAAGCATACGCCAAACTAATGGATTTCTATTTTGTTGCAAACGGAGTGGCAGACGCAAAGCAGAAAAAGCTGTACTGTTAACGAACTTACCAACGGAGATATAATGGCTGACAAAGGATTTATGGCACTGACGCCACTTAAGGAAGACACAGTGACATGTGAAGGGATAGTCGAGCGATTACAAAAGCAGTTGAAACCACACACATCGGCGATCGTAGCCAGGTATGATTTGGACAACAGGACACGTAGTACTGGCAAGTCGGTAAGTGAATACGTTGCTGTTTTGAAACGTTTGGCAAGCGATTGTAAGTTCATCGAGGTTATGCAACTAAAATGCTAAATCAAGGTAAGGGTAAGAACACCCAGAGTAAGGTGATCGAGCTGCTTAAGAAGTACAGATCTGTGTTTTCTGATGAGCTAGGTATCCTAAAAGAGTACAAGGCTGAGAGTGGACGGGAACTGTATACCACGGTTTTTCAAGCCACGCCCTGTGCCTTATGCGCTGCTACCCAAAGTTGAAACTGAACTTTCGCGCCTTGAAGACGAGGAGATTTATCAGTAAAGTACAGCACAGTGAATCAGCTACCCCGATAGGTACTGTAGTGAGACAAACTGGCGCCATGCGCGTATGCGGAGATTTCAAAGTCTCCGTAAACCCTGATCTGTTTGCGGAACAGTGCCCCCTGCCACGAATAGAGGATATTTTTGCTGATTTGGCTGGGGGGAAACATTTCAGCAAATTAGACCTACGCCAAGCATAGCATCAGATGGAGGGCACTGAACAGTCAAAGAAACTTTTGACTATCAAAACCCACAAAGGCCTATTTCAGTACAACCGTCTCGTTTTTGGGGTGACTTCAAGCTCAGCCATTTGGCAGCCCACAATGGATCATGTATTACAAGGGATATCTGGTACCGTTTGCATCCTGGATGAAGTTTTCATCACAGGGAAATCTGATAAAGAGCACCTAGAAAGAATTCCTTAAGCAGCTGCAAAGTGCAGGTTTGCTAGCCAACAAAACTAAGTGCGAGTTCTTCAAAGAGAGAGTTCAGTTTTGTGCGCATGAGATCACTGGTGACGGTCTCTATAAAACGCAAGAAAAGACTGAGGCAGTAGTTAACGCGCCGAGGCCTGAGAATGTACAACAAGTCTGGTCATTCCTAGGACTCGTTAACTACTGCAACAAACTCTCGCCCTACGCAGCAACAGTTCTTCGCCCATTGCACAAACTGCTGGAAAGTACAAGATAGCAAATTATGGCGGTGGACAGAACAATGTGAACAGGCCTTCCAGGAATCCAAGCGTTTGGTTACATCCGAGCTGGTGCTAACCCACTCGACCTGCCAATCAAGCTCGCATGCGATGCAAGCATGGTGGGGGTTGGAGCAGTGCTCTCACATGTAATGCCAGATGGGTAGGAAAGGCCCTTAGCTTTCGCGTCCAGATCTCTCGCTAAAACCGAATGATGCAAATACGCACAAATTGGCAAGGAAGCATATGTCAATTGTGTAGGGGGTAAAGAAGTTCCATGTCCACCTGTATGGACGGCCTTTAACGCTCATAACCAACCACCAACCATTCACATCCATTTTCCACCCAATTACTGCAGCGAGACTCCAGCGTTATGCACTGTTCCTTGCGGGCTTTAAGTATGACATCGAGTACAAGAACTCTAAGGAATACTGTAATGCAGATGGGCTGTCGCGACTCCCACTGCCACAAAATGGGGAAGGGGGAAATAGATGTTGATTTAGCTGAGGTGTTCCACGCAGCTCAGGTTGACGTGTTACCAGCGTCCAGCGAAACAGTTGCAAAGGAGACACAGCGTGACCCAGTGTTAACAAGAGTGTGCGAAACCGTCGTGAAAGGTTGGTCAGTACGTGTAGATGGGGACAAATCATAATACAAGTGTAGAACAGAACTAACTGTGCATCAGGGCTGCACATTGTGGGGTATGAGAATTGTAACCCCCAGTAAGCTGCAAGCGAAAGTGCTAGATAGTCTACATGATATAGACACGTAGGCAGAGTGAAGATGAAAGCCCTAGCGAGAAGCCATGTCTGGTGACCCAACATCACCAGCATCTTAAGGGCGTCGCTAAGTTGTGCAGTGGCTTTCAGCTGAACCAGAAGACACCTAACAAGACACCATTGCACCCAAGGGAATGGGCCACGACACTCTGGTAATGCATCCACATCGATTATGCGGGTCCGTTTCAGAATTCCATGTTTCTTGTTGTGGTCTATGCGCACCGCAAGTGGTTAGAGGTACTTCCAGTGAGGTCGACCACATCTGCCATAGGAGTCCTAAGAAATCAATTTGCCATTTTCGAAAATTTGGAACAGTAAGAGGAGTTTCAAGCATTCTTAAAGGTCAATAACATCAAACACATCACTTCAGCTCCCTACCACCTAGCGACAAATGTGCTAGCTGAGAGAGCAGAACAGACCTTCGAACATGCCTTGCGCTCCACTGCAGGTAGTGCTTAGCCTTTGGAAGAGTGATAGGCGATATTCATTTAGTCCTACAGGAACACTCCCCATTCGGCGACTGGAGAGAGTCTCGCTCAACTGATGGGACGTTCACTGCGCACCCGTTTAGAATTGCTGAAGCCTCACTTCAATAGGAAAATGGTGAACAAACAACGTGAGCTGAGTATGCAGTCAGCTAGTACGCCAAGCCGAGTGGCACGGCAGCTGAAGGTTGGAGACGCAGTGATGGCACGCGACTACCGGGGAGATCTGAAATGGCGCTAGGGACGTGTCACTGCGAAGAGAAACCAACTAATGTACCGAATTTAAGTGGAGGACGACATGATCTGGCGCAGACACTTTTAGCAGCTGGTCCCAACCAGAAGTTCCATCCACTCCAGACGGGCAGGTCCGGTGGTCCAGTGCCGGTGACAGATTCACAAGGTGATGTTACCCAGGAGCCAGTGACTCAAGGGCAACCGGAGCCTCAAGTAAGAAGCAGCGGAACCAGTAGTCTGTAAGAAACGTTACCCTCAGAGAGTGCGGAGGGCCCCTAAGCGACTTGATACTAGGTTTTGTAGCTGAACATTTCGAGTCATTCAATTGGATCAGACATACTTATATGCTAGTCTTAGCAAGTAAACGTTATTGATGAAAACTGTTTATTTGACTTATGAACAGCAGACAAGCTGCCACAGTTAATATGTTTGTTAGGAGGAGATGTTATGGTCTCCCTGCGAGCTGTTTCAGTTACTTTGCATGCCTGTGTCTGTGCGTACACATGTTTTTAGCCACACGTGCTCTGGCCATTACTTGCTGTAAGCGCTCCATTTTGAATATTGTCATCTATGTGTTTATCTACAAAAATATGACAGTTGAAAAAAAGTAAAACAGATGTATATATCGCAATGGAACATTATCATTGTATGCATTTAGTTCGGCAGATGTGAAATTTGTCGTTTGAATCAGCCGTCGAACTCGTGTTGCATAATGGAAGGTGCCAGTCGGATATTTGACTCGAGTCGGGTTTAACCCAGATCTGTTGATTTTAATCGAATTAATCGTTAAAATTTGTATGCAGATAGTTCGTGAGTTTAATTTGGCATATGTGAAATGCAACGTTTAAACCGGTCGTAACACGTTAATGCTGAAATTCCCACAGGATAGGCTTGCATTTCTTAGCACAAAATGAACGGTTTGTATCGACCTCATTAGGGGTTGGGCTGCAGTTATTCTTAGCAATTATAAATCGTGATATTTACTGGATTTTGTTTTGCATTGAAGTACAAGAAGGCCAAAAAATCTGCTTCTTTACAATGATTTTCTCAAAACATTTCGCTTTGAGGACCGAGTTAAATTGATTATTGATTAAAGTTAATCTCAGCTCACGAACGTATGGTGTCAAAAATACGCCAATCAAGTGCTGAAATGAAATGTTTAAATTTTCACTTTAATCGAATAATCCGCTAATCTTGAAAAAAAAACGATACATGACTGACGTTTCAAATGTAGGTACAGTGGGAAGGCGTGGGGGTTGGGGGATGGGGTAGGTCGTATAGACAGTAGCGCCATCTGACGTTTTAAGTCGTAGGACAATTCTATAAGTAACGCTTCTCTTGTTCTAAGTGGTTCGAGTCATCACTTTCAAATGTTGGTAGGAAAATGCCGGGTATAATTTGCCTAAATTGGTTCTTATATAAATGGTACTTTACTGGGAAGTTATATAGGCTATTTAGGTTCTTAAACAGGCTCTTATTTTCTGAACAAAAAAACATGTTTGTCACTTCTGGGAATGGCCTGTTTTAGTGTTTATTTGTATTGTGCACATAAACCTTCTACATGTATAATGCCTCTGATCTAAGCATATTCCGATCAATTATCCAATCATATGTATATCATATATTTGCATGTTAATTGTCTCATTACCAGGGTTTTTGGCTTCATTCCATTAACTGATAGAGCTTATTTTCAGTTTATGTGATTTAAAAATTCAGCGTTTGACTGAATTTCTCAAAATAAGAACCTGTTTCAAATTTTTGGCTAAAACACGTTCCTGCGTAAAGGGGGTCTAAATGAACAATTTTATCCTAACAGATTGTTAAGTTTCAGGTTCTTATACATGGGTTTTTTCTGTATCGATAGACTGAAACTTCATGTAATCTCCTTAAAGCTTGCAAATGACAGCTGCAGTATTTTAATAACAGGAGGAATAACGTGTTTGTAAATATAGAAATTAACGTAACAGGCTTCGGCGGATGTTTCACAGATTTTCGGAGATAAGTCGCGCTCTATGATTAAGACTGTAAAATGCTGATTCCTGCTGGAACACAAGATCTGTTAACAGGAAGAGGAAGGAAATATCAAAAATTTTGTGCAAATTTCGCAATGCACTTTAAGAAAATTAAAGTTACTATACAACTTACCAAACGGTCATGCAATACTACAACCACTCTCGTGTTGTTTTATTGATATTGACTGTTTCTTGACGGTCAATATCAAAAAGCTTTCACGACCAATGTATTATAGACAGTCTCAAAGTCCATCGCTAATGTACAATCATATCAACTCAAAAAGGTTTTCGTTCTTTAATTAACTTTTCGTATGTTAACGCTCTATGTCCTTGCAATTTCTCTTGAAACATCACTGAAACATTTTGGAGTCTGAGTTGTCTTTATCGATGTACCTCAATATTGTACTCACAGAAGGTCTTTAGAATCTTTCATGCGTATGATTATAAATAATGAAAGACAAAAAGGTTCAAGTCTTTGAATTGTTTGGAAAAATGCTTCCACATCCGATCCAAACGGAAATTACGTGGATACAGTCGCAAGTTCAGGAAGCTTGAAACGTAGTTAGACGGAAGTGACACTTGATAAATTGGCCCGAAGTTAACTAGCTTAGGTCGGCCTAAAAGAGAATTAACTAGACACGAACTGTAGAAAACAACGAAAGAAATCTATCGATTTCCCTTTTACCCTACTTTACACAGCATCTTCAGTTAGACAACTGGCAATAACTTATACTTTTCCCTGATTCCTGGTTACATCAATCAGTTGCTGTCCTTCCATGCGTGAATCTACTTATTTGGTGCCGTTACGTAATCGATCACTACCAAAATCAGATTGATTAAGTACTCCATTAGTTGGCGATGGAGTTTGAACCCTGACCAAATGTCTCACAAGTTCTCCTTGACTACTCAGTTCAAACGCAGTCGACTCGAATTCACACATTTCCTTCAGTTATACAAACCTGAGTTCAACTCGACTAGTGCTCGACCCTTTATAAAATTACTTTGTCTCAGAACGTTCAAGGAGAAAGCCGACCAACGACATGCAAAGACGTTAAAAGCAATGACAATGTACGGACAAAATTGAGGGGCAGAAGACAAATAGCCTTGCAACATTTTTTTTATCATGCTCATCCATTGACTTTTCTAGTTTGTAAAATACAGTCATTTTATGTAAGAACAATTTCACAAGAACACGAGCCTGGATTTTGCCCAAATTTTAAGAACAAACTGAGACTGACGCTCTGCAATGTCATAAAGTCATTTCCAAAAAATTCCTTCCTACGGCTTTTTCATACTGAACTATAGAATAAAACACACACATTCTCAAACAATTTATAATATAACGAGTAGCGTAAAAACGATTCAGAAAAAAAAACAACTGAAGTGTGAAAATGCGCTCTATACGATATCCTTATCTTTTGTGTTTTTAAAAGCATTAAACCACCTATTCTTTGAAGGTTCTTTGTGTCGGAAATGAAGGCGGCGTGTCAAAGCCGTGTGATTTGACGCGATTTGATGTTCTACGTCAATCGAAGAACATATTAAAAAACATTTCAGACTGAAAACTGGCAAAAATTCAAGAACAGCCAGCCTCAATTAGAATTTACTGGTTCTTATGAATAACAGTGTGTTAAAGATTGATATGTCTTTCGAATAGTAAGTGGCTTTTTGATTGTCTCCGATTACCTATTCAAATCTTCTTGTTATAATAGGAACCTTTTTGCAGATTACTGATAAGACATGCACATGCTCTCATTGTTTCTGGCGGCATGCGTGAAAGTGATTAGGGACCTTATGGTATTACAATTTACAGCAACGCCCACTGCAGTCTACGACAACAAAGAAAGAAGGTTTTACCAAAGAATACAATAAACTAAGTGATAAAACACGCGAAACAACGCATTTAAACTCGCCGTTGTCTTCATAAACACCACCTGCTAAGCTGTAGCTTTATGTTTTAATAAAGCATGTGTATGGGCAGCAGAACAATTTTATCCCCTCAGTTGTTCGGACTTAAACCTATATCGGTTTCTCAAATATATTTTAGCACTTCCTTAGAGATTGCAGCCAAAAAGATAGAACATTAAATATAACGCAACAGATAAAGAGCAAGTGGAATTTTGTTAGTCAGCTTCGCTGAGACGTTGCCGTCCTAGCAAGCTAGGGTCCCTATCAAAAAAAACCCTGAAAACCCTTGGACTTTTAGTTAAGTTTTCAATTAAAATACAGCTGATATAGCAAAGAAAATGTTAACTGGTGTTTTCTGTAGAATAAAAGGTTTGGCTTCCCGTTACCATACATTATTAAACAATCAAGAAAACACTTCTTTGATGTTTGGAGATGCGAATTGGTTCTTCACCAGGTCTTATAATATTCCCTACCTTTAAATTAGTCTATGGGCTAAAAATAAATGGTTACCAGTTCGTGATATTATTTTTGCAACTCTAGATCGGTACGGCACATCTAACCGTACAAAACCATGTGCAAAAAATCATTACAATTACCACTATAGGAATAAACAAACTTGATTATCGAAATTAATTCTACAGCATAAGCAATTAAAGGTTATTACTAATCGAACTTCCCTTACGAGAGGAAGTCAGTTTCCTCAGGTTTTGAGTCATTAAAGCCGCCGTGCCTCGAATACAATTATCATGAGCAAGTCCGCTGACTAGGAGCAAATGTTTATCAATCATGAGTAGGATTTGATTTTAAAACAGAATTGTTTGTCACCCTCTCGCATTCTGCTTCTTTTTGACTTTTGTACTCACGGTTGCATTATAACATTATCTCGACTGTGCACAGCACGTGCAACTCTGGCTTACGATCACGACCTGAGCTGATACGTCCGGTGGACAAGAAGCTTTTGCGATAGCCACGTGGGCCACAAGAACCAGTTGCTTGGCTTCCTTCACTGGCTTCAGTTAACAAAGTTTCTTCTCATCAGTTTTTGTACCACAGAACATTTTTATCAACTTATAGAAGACTAGAAGCATGTCGAGTAATGAACCCTCTCTTGGTATCAACTCAGTTCCAAGTTCACCTTCAGGATTTCAGCATTTCCTGCCTTCTATCTATTCGCTGCACAACTTGCAGCTAGTTAATGGTAACTCAAGCAGTGAAAGTCTTTCCATTCCACTGGAACAAAAAAGGTATGATCGCCTGAATGGATCCCGAAAATCAAACAACGAAAACGAGCAGATGCTGTATGACGAACCAACGCCGATTTCAACAGGATCCGAATTCTCGCAATCAGCGATAGTGGCAGGCTTTTCTCAGGAACAAAAATGTAAAAGTAGGCACCTGATTCCTTTACATACGAGCTCGGAGTACAGTTCCTTTTGCTATGACGACTCAGAGATCAAAAACTACAATGGTCCAACGTGTACAAAACGACGAAAAATGAACAGCACACCAGAAGAGTTGAAAGATGACAAATATTGGGACAGACGACAAAGGAACAATCTTGCTGCAAAGAAATCGCGTGACGCAAAACGAAGACATGAAGATTTTATGATACAAAGAGCAACGTTTCTCGAGATTGAAAATTCACGTCTTCGCTTAGAACTGAGCTGTTTAAGGGAACAGAACGAAAGAATTAAAAAGCTTATTTGTTAATACTATACAATATTAAAGAAAAGGTTCAACGCCATAACAGTTAACACAACAACAACAACAATAAACATACTAATAATAATTATTTTCTTAATCATAATCATAAAAATAATAATCATATTAAAGATACTAATTTAAACAGGTTAGTTTCCTCACCGAGGTGATTTTCAGGGAAGTGCTATTAAAGAAAAGATATAACAAAAACAACATAATAAATATCGTAAACATGAATATTACTAGTTATAAAAGCTAGATAAATATAGTGTAAAACCTTTTTATTATAGTTAATCTGTAAAAACTTTTTACTTGGATTTAACAGTGTTAACATTCTGGATTGATCATATATCATTGTCGAGTAAGTTCTAATCCTACAGCGAACGAGTTTTGAACCTTTGTTTTCCCCGGTTGGTCCGTGATAATGCATTGATGATGGAGGGTGCAGGTTACGTAGTTGCTATCAAAGTCACGAAATTGGGTTATCTGTGGCATGGGGAATTGTATAAATGTAAAATTGCCCGTTGACACAACATATGGTTTATCTTCTTTGGCTCAAAAAACATTTAACATAAATGGATTAGAGCTATGTTTTGAACTTTGACAAGTGTTAGTGATTCTAAGGTGAAGATATACAATTATTAAAATTGTTTGATTCACTCAGTCATGAAACCGTTTTCCTGATCACTGAAATGTTGCGGCATTCAGTTACGCATGATAACATTTAGTAGATTTGTTTCAATATTTAAATCTTGATAAAATTTACAAATCAGTATTTCTTGCTGTGTGAAATTGTGTCAGGTGTTCGTCCTGAAATGTGTACTCATTTAGCTACATTATCTACACGAATTAGGCTATTTGCATATTGATCTCGTAGTATATTTCTAAAATTTGATCATAAATATTAATAAAAAATTCATTATAAGACAATGCACTAAAATGTAACACTGCTTGTTAATCGTCAAAGAGGGTTTTTGTTATTTACTGGGGTGAAACAAGTATGGTATCAGCCAACGTTATAGCAGAGAATCACATCAAACGCTTTAAAGTTAATCGTATCGCTTTTTTATTGAGCAACACAAGAATGCATTGAATAAAGAAACATTAAACCAAGATTGGGCGAATTAATTAAGAATACTCGTCAGAAACTTTCTTATCTTAAAGTATAGCGAGACTTTGTTGTCCTTAGAACAGGACCAACATTCATGTCAAAGCTGTACAAATTTAGACCAGATTTAAGTACATTTGTTTTTTGTAGTCTTTGTGTTGTTAATCAAAAGGATTGGGTGCAAATCGTGATTAATCAGCACGAGTAAATATTAAAAGACTAACCTAAAATTGAACGAACGAAGTGACTCTTTGAAATATCGTACTTACAAATGGTGATTAATCCCGAATTATCACTGTGTTCTTATTGGATGCTCTTCTTGTTGGATGCTCTGTCTTTCAAAGTTTGAGTTAGCTCGGCAAACCTGGCCGCAATTTTGTTTGTTTTAGAACTGTTTTAGAATAATATACGGCCTCTTAGCCCTTCAGATTGGCCGTAATTTTTATATGCCAATTACTAACTGCTGAACTTGATGTATACGTCAGATGAAAAGATTGTTAAGTGTATCACGAAATACGTCCTCGATAGAGCTTAATATTTTAAATTAACTAAGTGTGAAAACACATGCAGTATAATTAGCATATGAATATGTAAAATGCTGTAGTTTAAAGAAAATTTGCACGTTTGAGACATGCGTTCTCAGTTTGTAAATGGTTGTTGATTGATGCTAACGTTTTGTACTTTGGGGACGTATCATTTGATATAATAGTTATATACTGGGGTGGGTATAATATCTTGCCGTTTGGGGTCATGAAAATATAATAGTGCGAGTCCCCCTCCCCCTTGTAGATCGGCCCAATTTTTTGGAAAAATTGTTAACACTCGTGAAATTAATCCCAAATTCTACTCGACCCATGTGATTACCTATACTTCTTGGTTGTTCTAGATTTGTATCTTAGTGATGACGAAAACAATCCAATTTTTTTTTGCCCGCGCTAACAATTCTTTCTGCTGCTCTTCACCGGAAATACTTAAACATTTGTAAATACTGCATTTCTAAGTTGACAAACATATAGTGCACAGTATTCTCCAAAACACGATGACCAATAATTTGGAGTTGTTACAAAAGTGTAAGTCAAATATATCAATAGTTTTGCGCTATTTCTGTTGACATAATAAGTAGATATCATAATGTACACGAACCGTATACCATCAGTGATCTGCAGTTCGCTTT
>JAOBYF010111780.1:0-11471 GCA_025403605.1 Parazoanthus darwini | reverse complement strand
GCACACTGTGACATCATTTGTGCACCTCTTAGGAAACCCTATGACGTCAGACGTGAAGTTCTTACACAGAGGTAAACCCCGATTTATCGCCTGACGTTAGTCAGACTGGGTGACGTCAGTCGTGGGCTCCTACACCGAGGTAGAGCCAAAAGTCCCAGTTTGCATGATCAAAAGCTTTTTCTTGATCCGGCAAGGTTAACACGAAATGCAGAGCAGTCTTTTGATAAATGCAACCTAATGGGTCACGAATTTGAATGAGATTGGATAAAATTTGCAGCCAGGGATTAAAAAAGATTGATTCTCGTGAATAGTTTTACTCAAACCGCGTTCAGATAGCACTTTGGCGCATAGCAGAGAACCAACACTTAAAGCTAGTTTGGTCGCCAATTCTTAAGAAGCCGTTTATCATCTTTTTTATGAATAAGGCGAATAACACATCCCCTTTGGGACTGAGGCAGAAGACCTAAGTTAAGCTGAAACTGAGAACAGAGAGAAGTTGAGGTCCTAAATTGTCCCAGAAACGAGTGTAAAAATTCGTGGAAAGGCCATCCGAATTAGATGATTTTTCATTTGGGAGGTTTTTGAGAGTGTTGGTTAATTCTTCGAAATCTATTATCCATCACACAAAGCAGCTTGGTTGGTAGTTAAAAAACTTTGCACATTTGACAGCAGTTCAGTCTGAATGTCAAGGTTAACTTCTTCTATAGAAATTAACTTACAATAGAAGGAATTCAAAACTCTTCATTACCCCGTGTCTATTGTTGATGTTCTGATCATGAAAAGAAAGTCACCTTACTCGAGTCATTTATTTTGCGCGATTCTGGGTCCATTCATGACCTAAGGAATTTGCTTGGCGTCTAAGGCCCTGTTTACATGGAGAAAGACAGCACTCGGCTTGGCGGGTGCCGGGATATCTTGTGTTTACATGCAAAACTGCCAGCTCGCCTGACCGGGCCAACTATATGTCGCGCGGACGCTTGGCATTAATTCGAAGCTAAAAATGGTGGCAAAGCGGTGAGATAGCTCGCCTTGGTTGTCAAGTGTTTGCATGGTAAAAGCGTAACTCGGTGAGGCGGGTGCCCCGGGCCAGGAGCCGGGGCACCCGGCTTGCAGGGATATCTCGGTCAGGCGGGCTATCTTTCCCTGTAAAAAGGGCCTAAGTTTAAGATATCTTCTTGTCAATTTAAAATTTGTCCGCTGTGAAAGCTTTTAATTTTTTGAGCAGATATTGTTTATAAAACATTTTGATTTCTCTCTTGAGACTATCCCACCACAAATGAATATTCCCGAAACGGTCTTTTCCTATTAAGGCAGCAAACAAAGAGGTCATTCATATATTTACAAAATTCAAATGCATTGAGAAGGCTGTTGTCAAATTTCCAGTTGTATTGCCGAGGGGTGTCGATAAAGAGATATTCGCAGCAATTGAATCGTGATCACTACAAGGACAAGAGGGTATAGTAACAAGAACTAACGGACTTGATAAGGGATTTCGAGATCAAAAAGCAATCAAGACGGCATGCGATGGAAAAGTCGAAATTTTACCAGAAGAAAGCGCGCGAACCAGGTTTTTTGAACGCCAAGAAATCTGTTATGAAATTTTTCGACAAACTCTTTACCTCAGAATTACTATCAAAACCATTAGCAAGATGGAGACGTAATAAAATGGAAACCACCACCAATACAAATCTGTGTGGAAGAAAATATAAAGTTGTATAACTCTGAAAGAAAACGTTTTCGATCAGCAGGAATGTTAGGAGCGTAAATGTTGAAAAAGGTAAACAAACTACTGTCGATACAAACTTTTAGACTCGGAATTCTCCCATTAAAGTCTTGTTTACGACCAAGAGTTTCAACTGAAAAGAATTGTAACAAGAATTGTAACACCACCGCTAAATTCGGTTCCTGGAACACTTTCCATGAACTGATAAGTGTCTCTTGCTAAAAAAAAAAACGAATTCAGATTACATGGATAGTAAATGTTTCAGAAAGCTTTTTTGTTAACCGCATAAACCAACTTTGACTTGAAGAAGCTGATATTTACTTAGTTTTGTTTATACAACATTTTCCCCCGAAGGGAGGACACTGCTGCAGGTTTACCCAAATACAGCAGGCCCTTTGTAGGGGAAGAGGTGACAGTCCACACACTGGCATTAGCCTACTCCTATCGACAAGTAAGTGGGTTCTTTTAAGTCTTCCGATAGAACGTCGAGACTAGACCAACGACACCACATCCCTGTCAACGGACGGTGAGGCGAAAGAAGGCCGCCAAAAGTTCAGCTCTCGACCAGACCAGGGTTTGAACCCGGGACCTCATGGTTGGCAGTCAAAGATCTTACCAACTGTGCCAACACCAACTCAACCAGTCAAAACATTTCTCGGTGGTATGCCCACCTTAGTTCTTCCCTTTCTTCTTCTTCTCCTTGCTAGATCGCTTCCCATGAGAATTATTTAAAGGAGATCGAGACCGAGCTCGTTAGGCAGGACGGCTGACAAGGAATCATCGTAAGAGACTGTGTTTAGCAGTGCATGTTGAAGGGCGATAAATCGCCCCCAGTATATAAGTTGCGCTCTTCTACTCGTAGCTTGGGTAATTTGCTTTAGTTATGGGAGTTAAAAAAAGACAATATACCTGACGTCAACCAGATGTCGAGCACCTTAATGATGTCAACTCAACTCCCACAACTGAAGTAAACTTTGCAGAGTATGAGTGTAACTATTACCGTATACTGCTATTCCTCGGCGATAGAACGAGCATTGCTCACACTGTGAAGTCAATTGTACATTTCTCTCAGAGAAAAAAAAAACTATGACGTCCGTCGTGAGGTTTTTACACCGAGATAAACCCGGAAATTCAGCTTGTAAGAACGGCAAAAAAGTACTGCGATTCATGCCACGGGAAATTCCAATCACACGGACAAGCACAGCGAATCAACCCTGATATCCACCCTCGCAGGACAAGACGATAAACTTTTCCCTCCAGCATCGAGTTTCGACTATTTCTGCCGTTAGTTGAATATGCTTTCATAATGCCAGTTCTGGGGATTGCGATTTCCACGCTCCCCCATTGCCTAAAGCGTGAGAAAGACACAGGCGTGTGCACATGTTTGCGGGGTAAGAAAACACATTGTATGAACTGAGAAGGAATTCATCTGGCAGTTTTAAACATAAAAGTTAAAAAGATAACTCTTTGTAAGCTGTCATAAATCGAACGCGATGTTTGTCAATTTTTTCTGCAAACTTGCCAATTTGCTTCCGATCACTTAGACTTGAAACAGTTCTTACCGAATTCACCATGGAAGATATTCCAAGCGAGGGAAATAGTGAGGTTAAGTGAAGAGTTCGTGACACGAACGTATAGCTCGTCATATGTTAAAAATGAATTTTGTTTCCATTCAGGAAGAAAAAATTAAACACTGGTTTCCTTACAGTTTCGAAAAATGACCATGTGATTCTTTCGTTGACGAATATGGATTTGTTAGTATTTTCTGTTTTTGCAAAACCAACTTGGAAAACAAAAGTAACAAAAAAAACTCAACTCTCACTTTTATTCTTTATAATTATATTATTTGTGACTACATAGTTGTGTATAATAAAAATATATTATTGACAATTTGTGTTGTAGTCTACAGTTCTTTCACAGTTCCAAAAACTTCGACACGGACGCAAGTAAAAACTCTAACTGTTTTAATACAATAATTCTTCTGTTGTAGTTTGAAAATCAAACTCAGCAGCCTGAGTCCTCTTTTTTTAATCATCAGTAATTTAATGTTTACCTTTTTCCCTATTATCATACACATTAATCAATACATAACGTTTTGTGTTCTTACAAAGCAACCGTTCTTGAATTTGTAGGAGTGATAAACCATTACACCATTGTTAATCAGGAGGGGTTACCATTAAGAAAAGAGAAGAATGCTGTATGTTTTAGTGATGCTACGCTCTTCACATTTTTGAACCGCGGTAAATCTTGTAGTCTATTCCCTTCGCTGTTGTCACTCGCATCACGGCGCAATGTTTTGATTCGTCCTCGATCAACTGCGTAATACCCTCCGCGACAAGCTCAGGTCTGGAAGATAAAGACAATGGTCACTTTATTCCTACAATAACTAGACCCCTTTTATAATATAAAAGCTGCAGGGATGGGGACTGTTAAAAGATCCCCAACTGCATCCGAACGATTTTCGAACCGGTACAAGGTCAACCTTAACTCCCGCACAGTCACGAGAATATCAACTGATAACATAAACTCCGTTTCTCACTACCTCTTTCTAATGATTGGCCCAAAATTAAAAAATTTTCAATATTCCGAAGTTATGCTACTAAACTCCAAAAGTATGCGCACAAAATGACAGTGTTTTAGTGTATATAATAGTGAAAACGTTTCCCTTGGGTTACTTGGGCCATATTTTCATTCTACGAGCTTCGGAAACTGTGGATTCTTTCTTTTTGGTCTGAATCTGACTCCAGATTGACCGTGACCGATGCCATCTTGGAGTCAGAGAGAAATATCAGAGGGAAAGTCGAATCAGACGTTGGGGTCACCGAGGATCGAACGGGGACATCCAGCTCGATCCGAAGGCCGCGCACTAACCAACTGAGCTACACCTGCTTCTATGAAAAAAAAATCGATAGAAGCGGACGGTGAAGTTTTGGTTCAGTTCTTGAACTTGCTCTCTGTAAATTTGAAATCAACAACTCATCTATTCTGATTACGGTCATGCAGTTTCGCGTCACCTCCGTTGACTGTAACCCGATTGAAAATGAAGGTTGAAATGCTTCCATCAAAACACCAACCTTAGCAACCCCAGCCGCTGGATTTCGTCACGTTGTTGCTGCGGTAGATCTGCCCGCTCCTTTTGCCCCCTGTGGACCAATGGTGTGTCGGTGAAGGAGGGACAAATACAGTTCACCCGGATTCCTTCCTGTTGCTTCAGCATCTAACAGAGATGTTCAGAAAGATTCTCATTCCTTATCTTTGATGTTGACACACGACAAAAGATAAAGCCTGAATGATCTGTGATGCTATTTGACAAAACTAGTTTTAAGAGGGATTTACAATATAATCAGCAGTCATTAGAGAGCTTAAGCACCAGACGTTCTTGGCAACACGGACGGCGGAAAAGCCGGGTAGGACTGGATCGAGACCGTCGTTCTTGGCGCCAAAAAGGAACGTTAAGCAGTCTAGGTTTTTGTGGCACGAACTTCTTCCTGTGTTGACATGTCTTCGCTGAAAGATGCAAGAGATATGGCCTTAATAAGCTATAGCCAAGGCCTGCTTACGGACGAAGAGCTTTTACTACTGCTCGAAGAAAACACTTCCACAAATCCGGATTTTTCCTATGATATTTACGATCATTTTGACTTAGAAAGCATGGAAGAAGCCGAATGCAAATCCGAGTTTAGAGTAGAAAAGCGCGATATTCCTCTGTTAGCCGATGCTCTTGGTTTGCCTGACAGCTTCGTATGTCCCCAGAGATCAGTGGCAGATCGAATCGAGGGCTTGTGTATGGTTTTAAAGCGAACGTGTTTCCCTTGCCGCTACAGTGATATGATATATCGTTTTGGGAGACCAGTTCCCGTTCTTAGTATGGTCACAAACCAAGTTTTAGATTATATCTATGAAGCCCATGGACAGAGACTAACACAGTGGAATAATCTGCTACTGAACCCAGCCGCACTGCAGAAATACGCCGACGCAATAGCAAGAAAAGGTGCAGCACTCGACAACTGCTTCGGGTTTGTTGACGGAACTGTCCGCCCAATCTGCAGGCCGAAAGAAAACCAGAGCACAGTCTACAATGGCCACAAGAGGGTCCATGCTCTCAAATTTCAATCGGTGACCTTACCAAATGGATTGATAGCCAATTTGTATGGGCCAGTAGGTATGAAAGCAGTCACTTTCAATATTTGCTTATATATTTTGGACAATGTTATTCAATTTTTTTTTGCACATTATCTCCTCTAATGCACTGGAGTTAAATGCCGATGTATAATGCTTCATTATAAGAAAACTCACAGCACAGTACAATGTTAACAAACTACATGTATTTCGAACACAAGTGGCAAATTAAGGTTGGGTTCGGGAATACGGGTAAAGAAGAACAAGCACCATGCATGATTAATTGGCCCACCCAACCCACCACACCCCAAAAAGTAAATGATTTTTTTTTCTTTGAAATTGTACATTTCAGCCACTAACATATTCCTAAATGCTGTTTCAGAGGGTAAACGTCATGATGCGGGCATGCTAAGAGATTCCGGTCTCATGAATGATTTGGAGAACCACGCCCATTCTCCTATGGGTCAGGACATGTGCTTGTATGGGGACCCAGCATACCCCTTGAGGGTCCACCTACAAGCACCATTTAGGGATGCAAGGATAACCCCTGAAATGGAAGCCTTCAATTTATCCATGAGCCAAGTTCGAACCTCAGTAGAATGGATATTTGGAGATGTAATCAAATCTTTTAAGGCTTTGGATTTTAAATGCAATTTGAAGATAGGTCTGAGTACAGTCGGTAAAATGTATATAGTGTGTGCTCTTATTAGAAATGCCATAACATGTATGTACGGAAACCAAACATCTGGCTATTTTGGCCTGGAGCCTCCAACAGTTAATGAGTATTTTTCATGAACAACAACAGTTTATTTTTATTTTTTAACTGAATAACATGCCTTACTAGTGAAAAAAGTGAAAACATTCAGGAGCACCTAGAAGAGAACAATCCTCCTTGAACCTGTGTATCTTAATGTTTACAACAATCAAAAAAACATTTTTGTCAAATGCAACATGTCTTACTATTAAAATCAGTAAAGCCATTCCAAAGTACATACAGGCACACAAGCAAAATACAAGCTGAAATACAGTATATTATGTTAAAACTAAAGCAACTGACTAACAGACCAAGTTGTTCAACTCAATTTATAGGTTCTGAGGTAGATCCTTTACATTAAATATTTTATTGGTAAAGTTGTCTTTAACTGTTTTTTAAATTCCTCGGGTTTCCCAGACATTCATCACAATAAATCTTAAATAGTAAGGCTAACAGTGAATGTAAAGTTTACTTGTTGATCAGATTACTCATGAGATTAAGCATTTGTTGGTTTTGTTGTGCCATCAGGTGGATTAGGTCATCCTGCCTTTTTGCAGCTGCTTCTTGTTTTTTCATGTCATCCTCATGCTGTTTCCTTTTGAAATCCAGCTCTTCTTTTCTTAAAGCAATATCTGCTTCATTTCTTTCTTTCAGATAGGCCACAGTATCTCCAGATGATCTTCTGAATTTTTTCTTTACACTACCACTTTCATCTTCCTGCTGTAACTTGCGCCTCTGAGTCTCGGAAAGTTTCTCCATAGCTTTTTTTCTTATGTCAACAGCCTTTACACGGTCTTGCTCAGCTTTTTTGCTTTTCTCATCACTTTCATTTTCTCTATCACTTTCAGATAAATCTTCAAGTGCGGTTAGTTCTTCTAGGAGAACATCTAACTCGCTGACTTCTGGTACTATTCCACTAGCCTTTTTCTCACTTTGCACTTGCTTTCTATATTTTCGCGCCAGAAGTGAATATCTGTCTCGAACAGATCGAACGGTCACCTTGAATTTAGGCTCATCAATTTCTTCAAGATGCTGTGCAGTTGTCTCCCACAATTTTGCACGATGTGTAGTCTTCCTCTTTGCCTGGAATGGGTTAGTAGCTAGCATCTCTCTGCAGAGCAGTACATCATGTGCTGTGGACCATTCCATTGGTACTTTGAATCTGTAAAAAATGCAAAGTTTACAAAAAAAAATCTTGTTAACGACATTTGGGGCAGCACCACCACTTTTCTCAAACATTTATATGTACCCTACATTTAAAACACATACATTTTTCAAGCATAACTGCATAGGAGAAGGACCTTTACTTGCAAAAGGTACAAAACAAAATATTGAATTGTTTGCTGCTTGCAGACATCAGGTTTAAAAGTTTAAAAAGGCTTGAAACATAAACAAAAAATTTTACAAAGAGAGAAGCACAGGTAAGAAATTGCTAGTTACAACAATTACTTAAATGGAAAAGTTTTAAAATTGTCCACCTCTTGTTTAAATGTGACATGAAGCAGAATTGTTTATTAATTTTTTGAAATAAGAATTGTTTTGCATTTATATCTATCATTTTACTGTATTTTCCTGATATAAAATCACCTGCAACTATATACATTGTACAAGACAGGACTATGCCCCAAATTTATAATAAGTCCACTGATAATTAGCAAAAAAATCCTAAAAGTGGTTTAAGCACAAGGTTTAATTTACAGATTGAAGAAAATAACTTCTCACTTGAGTTTGTTTGTTTATGTTCAAACATGCGAGTCTTCAAGAAAAAACTGTCAGTACACTCGATTGGAGCTTTAAACAATTTTTGTCACATTTTCCGATAGAATTACTTGAGTACAGTTACGAAGATAAAGACCAATTTAAAACAAATTATTCGGTTCCTTTGATGGGGGGAATCGTGTGAACAAGAAGTAAACAAGTCAAGTTTTACTACAACAAGCCACGAGGCACGAGACTACCAAACGATTTTGAAAAACATTGAAATATGGAAGTTTACTCGTTATAACTTTTGACTGAGCCAAAGACACAACATTCACAGTAGTAATGGTCTTTTGGTGCTACCTTTTGTAAAGGAATTTCGTAAGTTAACTTACACAGAATTCGCGCCGGAAAGATGATCACTCAGAGCTGTCATGTTTGACCACAATTTATCAAGATTTAGTCAATTTTAAAACCCATCATTACGTACAAATACTTTTTCTTTTAAATATAAATTTCCCTTAGCTGACGATTAAAAGAAAGAGCAAGAAACTCACCTTTTACTGTCGTACGGGTCCACGTTGTAACTAAAACCTCAAAACGCGCGTTCTGACGTCTTCGACTTCATGACGAAAACGTGATGACATGCGCACTTTGCAAGAATTTGTTCTTCTCACTTCCTGTTGCCGTTCGTGACACACCGACGTCTGTTGCTTAAGCTCTCTATTATATATGGCGACGGAGGGAACTGGGGGGAGGTGGTAGAGAAGAATTTGGGGGGCCTGAAAACTAGAGGTACCTTTGCATTAAGCTACATGTACCTTTTGTGAAACTATCGTTGTGTTAGCTACCTTTGCGTTGAGGTACTTTTGCGTCGAAGTACCTTTGCGTTGAGGTACCTTTGAGTTAAGCTTCCTTTGCGTTGAGGTACCTTTGCGTTAAGGTACCTTTGAGTTAAGTTTCCTTTGCGTTGAGGTACTTTTGCGTTGAGGTACCTTTGAGTAAAGCTTCCTTTGCGTTGAGGTACGTTTGCGTTGAGGTACCTTTGCGTTGAGGTACCTTTGAGTTAAGCTTCCTTTGCGTTGAGGTACCTTTGCGTTGAGGTACCTTTGCGTTGAGGTACCTTTGAGTTAAGCTCCCTTGGCGTTGAAGTACCTTTGCGTTGAGGTACTTTTGCATTAAGCTACCTCTTTATCGAACTACCTTTGCGTTAAGCTACCCTTACGTTGAGGTACCTTTCCTCAGGAATTACTTTTAAAAAAATTTATAATTAAACAACATTTTCAATCACTGGATTTTGAAAATCGTTTTACAAAACAGCGGTAAATTTTGTCGCCTACGACTTTTTCCATTTCGTGGGCGGGTTATGTCATTTGTAACATATAATATACATGTAAAGTTTGATGAATGGCAGCGAGTCAAGTCGTTGGCGAAGTGGTAGTGCACATGACTGGAATGCTGGCGGTCAAAGGTTCAATACTCTTCGATATTTTTACCTTCATTCTATACTGCTTCTTTGTTCCTCTTTGCTATTTAATTTTTTTTTCTTTTAGGATCTGAGTTTGGGCCAGTGTTACTGCTAGTTTTATATTCGTGATTATTACTTCGTCTTCTTCATGAAAATGGCATGAACTATTGCTCAAAATGGCATCAACTATTTCAAATGGAATTGACCGTTGATAAAAAGGAAAATCGCGTCTCCTACCTCCATCCATGGTTCTTTTTACCGTGATCTTGAGTAACAACGCATTGCGTATTAAAACAAACTTTAAGCCCTCTCAGTTGCAATAATCGCGGATAAATTTATCATAATTAACCAGTTTACTACCTGGAAACTTCTCGAGAGTCCAACAACAGCGTACTTTGTGGCCGTGTACACAGGGTTCAAAGCGAAGGGTATCAAACCTGCGAAGGAATAAAAAATGCTCTTCCCTCGCTTTTTATAGGAAGATCGCCTGTTGGAGAATAAATACCACAAGCAAATGACGAAAGTGGCGTAATACCACGAGTGTCAAGCACAAGTGATATTTGTCACTTTCATCAAATAAAATGGCATTTTTCTTTTATTCGCGGCGTTTTCAAAAATGAATCATTGCAAGTTAACTAACAGTATATACAGTACATGTACAAACTTGTTTTTGTTAGTCTACCCAGTAAGTAAAATACAAACACACGTGCACGGGAAAGCCATTCGCATATAGCAGTAAAACTCTCTTGATTTCGAGTATATTTCTTGCAAACAGAACTGTTTTTACGCTTGTCAGTGCGAGTGAAAGTACGTTTTACACTTTCATTTGCACCAGCTTTCCCAGTGCTCATTAAAGTATATTTCGATATCGCTATGTACATATCTAATGAGCGCGAGCCAGAAAATAAATATCATTACTGAACCAACAATGTTTTTTAAAAATTTGATTTTAAAGAGTCTGAAGTAATTCTCAACAGAACCGAGATTTAATACAATACGTTTGATATATACCAAAGACGAACATGTTTTATATTCGGGTTTGTTTTAATCGTGTGCCCATATGTACATGCTGTTCCCAACATCTAACGATCTTTTCATTTTTACCCACCAGGAGATCCCCTGGTAGTTCATAAACCAGCTGAGCCACATTCACGATCACTCCTGTTTTCCTTTCCCACCAGAAATCCCCATGTATTTAACACCCAGGTAAGTGCCTAGGACCACACCCTTCTGTTATAAATAAAAAGAATCTTGTCTTAAGTAGAGTGAAAATTGAAGTTTTGAGCGAGTCTCCGGTTACTATTCCAAATGTGCCAGTGTTGTGATAATTAAGTAACGATTGTTTGAAAATTGGGGCGTTTCATTTTAATATAGTAAAAGTTATTTACAACGTTATCTGGAATTCGTCATTTCACGTGACTGGTTTTACCCTCTCCTTAAAGGAAAATGACGCAACCATTCAAAACCTCTTCTCAAATGGGTCTAAAATTTTCTTTGGTGGAGATGCATGTACAGAATGACTAGAGTTAACTTTACTGGATGTGCCGCACCTCATCTAACTACATGTACTGTACATCCATCCATCAGTACATGACACACTGTTTGTGACAAGCAATGAAGAAAAAGTTCCATGCACCCAAAAAATTATGTCAATCGCATTTCCCATTTCTGTTAGATCTTTGGCAACAATGTCAATGCCAGCATTGTTA
>JAOBYF010111669.1:0-11472 GCA_025403605.1 Parazoanthus darwini | reverse complement strand
GACGGTTTGTGTTCCCTGGAATCTTCTGTTGCCTTAACTTGACCACAATCGTGGGGTACAAAACCAACATGACGAGTTGGGGAGGGGAGAAGAAATTGATAAGCGAATTGTGTTCTATTTACGCAAATGATGTGTGCTCAATTCCATGCAGCAGTAATGAGTAAAGTTGTAAAAGAAATGGTACGGGTTGCAAACAGCATTCGGTAAGACCCAGCTGAATAATTACGAGTTACATCCCTAAGACAGTTGAAAATCTAACTGAAATTTAAGCTTTAATGATCAATTGGGACACCGCCGCTAAATTATAGATTGTGTTTAAATATCTTGGTTCTAAAATCAAAAATCTTAATTATGAATAACAACGACTGGTGCATCAGTCCGCATAAATCTAAACTATAGAACAACTAAACTCTAAGTTGTGAATAATTCAATTGGTGTAATATATCGACACACGTTTTCAGTTTTAACTCTTTATTGGAGCAATTTAGAGGAATACAAATACACAAAAACAAAACACAATGCACTCTTGACTTTTACTTTTCTTTCCCTTGCAGCAGACATAAATCAATTGGCACTGTCTAGCCTCTGCCTAACCGCCACAGCTAGTTTGTGCCATAGGTTATGGTATATTTTCCTTCTTTATTTTGTTGACTGTTGGTATACTAATAAAAACTATTGTATTTTTGAACACCCCAAAAGAAAACAAGAAGGTACGAGGCTAATTATATGGTAAAAAGGCACGAACAGAACTCGTGGTTCTATGCGAGATTCCCACCTCGAAACTCAAAAAAAGCAAAAACCTAAGATTTTGCGAAAATGGCTCAAACCATTGAGTACACAAGCCAAGCTACCTGGTTCTTATAAAAAAGAAAAGCTTGTTACTCGAAACCAACAGTTTTCGAGCAATCGTGTAGTTTTTCATATTCCTTTACACTTCCATGCCTTGAGTTCTCGATGTAATTCATTTTTGAATCTATAAAAAAATACGAAAAAAGGTCTTAAAATCGAACTGTTTTCCCGTTTCTGCATAGTTTCATGTTTATGTGTACATTTTCTCAAAACATCGTCAGTTGTTTATTCGCAACTGGTTGTCGAACTGTCCATTGTATGTTAAGCCCTAAAG
The DNA here is from genome assembly GCA_025403605.1 of Parazoanthus darwini. Lineage (NCBI taxonomy): Eukaryota > Metazoa > Cnidaria > Anthozoa > Zoantharia > Parazoanthidae > Parazoanthus > Parazoanthus darwini. Next base: position 10,349 of record JAOBYF010111669.1, on the reverse strand, counting down.
AAACAAATTCCAAGGCTTGCTTCGTTCATGATCATTACTTCTCTAGAGCAAACAATAATCATAAATTGCATCATTTTCTAAAGAAGTAATCATTGAAAGAGCAACTTCTAGAAAGTCGAGAACTAGATCTTACAGCTCGGAATGCACAATCGCGACACGGTTTTCTGTTGTGGACGAGAATCTTCGACTTGTATATGGGGTAAACATTTTTTGCTTTTCGCACTAAGACGGGGCAATCTTTGATGCCGTGGTACAGAATTCCCCCGGTTGCTATCCAAACCTTGTCTTCTTGTGCAGGAGCCGGGTTGGAGCTGTAGAGAAGCCAGCCCTTTGGAATATCGTTTGGTTCACCGACACCAAAAGAGAGCAGAACTTCGTAAAACTTGCCGTAAAAGAGAGGCCGTTGGTTGTTGGGCACTAAGTACCAGTTGTTGCTTCTTGTGGTAATATGCCATTCTTTTAGCTCCAATTTCAGCTTCTTCTCGGCTTCCTCAAAGCTGGAAAGCTCTTCACAGCGCTTCAGGACCAACTTCCTGGGATTACCTAACTGAACAGTTTCAATGAGATCGTCTGGGTTTTGGGTAGTGATGCCAAGCTTGTAGTTAAACCCCGGCTGGTTATCTCGGTTGTACTGAACATGTTCTTCTTGTAGAAGATAGATATAGCCCTTCCCTTTGGGGGTCGCTGGTAGTTTAGCCTGAATTGATGGCGGTGATGCAAAGTCCAGTCGTAACAAAAGTTTACTTAGGTGCTCAATCTCGTCCTTTAGCTTTTCGTTCTCAATCCTCAGCCTTTCTTGCTCTCTTTTAAACTTTATGGAATTATCCATTTTTCAAGCTACTGCTTTGACGAAATCTTTGTATGCAACGCTCTCAATCCAAGCAAATTCTATAAAAGTTATCGAGCAGACAACTGAAAATACTTATTCAAATTGAATAACACCCTTTATTTGGTCCAAATCACTTAGTTATTTATGAAGTTGTGTAAGTGGCAGTTACTCGACATCAAATCAAAATCGCAAGCAGAAAACCACGAAATTGCTATGCCAGAAATATACCGTAAACTAAACTCATTACTTGAAAACAACAGTCTCGGGTTCTGGACGTCACGGGTAAACCGCACAAATCAGTTCCAACATTTTATCGACAAAGTTTCCAACCACGAGCTTACAATATAAGCCAAACCACCTGTTCGGTTTTTTTTTAAAAAATAAGAACCAAATGAATTTGGCCGAGATGCTTGAAAAACGTTTTAAAACGACATAAATAAACCAAAAAAATAAGATCTTAAACTTACCATCAGTAAAAATTTCATCTGTTTTTGGGCAGCCGACCAACAGAACTTGATTAATTTACATTAACTTTAAGTAGCAGACAAAACACTATATTGACATACTCATTAACCCAACCTGTTTTAAACCCCAAACCCTTCTTCTGAATTACAAGTCTTCTCCCGAATTAAAAGTCTTCTCTCATCAAGTTCGCACAAAATGCCTTTTGGATAGACATATACCCGTTCGTAGGCATCAAGGAATTGTCTCTGGTATCCTCGGTGCGTCTAATTTCAACCTTGATCAATCGTTCATTATAAGATTGAAAATAAGTTAATCTAGTCAATAATTAAAACCCTCAAATCATCCTTAACAATTGTTTGGGGAGTGTAAGTGGCGATTGTTTTAAAATTTCACAACGTAAAGCATAAAAAATAAGCCCTAAAATTGTAAAAACTAAAATTTTTTTCAAAAAAACCAAAGCGTACAGTATCAAAAATAAACCCCAAAACTGTAAAAGTGGCGAACGTTTCAAGTTTTCACAACGTAAAGTATCAAAAAATCAGCCCTAAGATTGTAAGTGACGAACATTTTAAGATTCCACAGCGTACAGCATCAAAAACAAGCCCTAAACCATTTGCATTGTCTTCAAACGAGTTAAGTAATCGTGCAAAACTGAAGCGCAATCTTAACGACTTAATGCGTCGATTTAGTCGAGCTGCTATGCAATCTTTAACTTGTGATTAAAAATTCACCGCAAACCGCAAAATTTGGTGTATGTGGGGCAAAATAGATTTGTATGCGAATATTTCAGTGTACAGAGATCTCCTAGTATTCGACAAAAAGAAATTAAAATGAAAGATGGCATATATATCCCATCAGAAAGAACCCTATAAAACCTGCATTTCTGTTACCATAGCTATCTCGCAGGCAAATATATCAATTAAATTTCATTTAGTTCTTTTTAAATTGCAGACCGCTGACCCAACTCATAATGCTCAAGTATTTGTGGCAGGTCGTTACGGCAAATAAATAACAGACTCATTATATTAGGCCTTGAGAACAAAGCACCTCGAATGCCCTCTTGCGAAACTTTGGCACATCCCTCAACTCGTTTTATTCGCGGGGGCAAAAATCACAACAACTCGTCAGAAGAATTTTGTCCCGACCTTTGTGGTTTCGTACGTGTTGATGTTACGGATTTCGCACCGAGCAATCAACACACAAAAAAGAAGAAAATCTGTAGTTAAGCACCTGTAGCTTTGACTTACAACGGAGCAAATTCAGTTTGTCTGTAGTTTTGCAGCGATACTGTTAAAGGGTTAAGTTAAAAATGGATTTATCCATTACGAAGTACCTCGAACAAGAAAGTTTGAGGAATGAAAACAGGAAACTTCGGACAGAGGCCCAACATCTAACTCAAAACCTGCTGCGACTAGAATTCGCCTCACCGCCGTCCATCGAGGAGGTTTGTCTCCCAGCAGCAGCCAAGGGGAAACGCTTCGTCTACATTCTAGAGGAAGTCCATGTACAACCTAGCCGTGACAACGAACAGGCAAGGCATTACAAACTTGGGGTCACGGCTCAAAACCCCGGCAAAATAGTTGCAACTTTCCAGACAGGAAACCCGAGGGATCTGAACCTCAAACGGTGTGAAGTTGTGTCTGGCGATGACGAAGTAGAACGGCGGTTAAAATGGTACCTCAAGGAATGGCAGTTATCTGCGAGAGGGAACGGCTGGTATTTAGTGCCACACTCGCAAAGACCCCTGTTCTATGGAAAGTTCTACGGAGCTCTGAAACCATTTGGTGTAGAGGAACCAAATGATATTCCCAAAGGCTGGCTTCAGTACGCCGGCCCAGAAGAGGAAGAAGATAGAGTTTGGATAGCTTCAGGTGGCGTTTTGTACCATATCAATAACGAGTGCCGCGCTTTACTGAGAAAAGGAAGAAAGGTTTATCCTATATGCAAGACACGCATACAAGCACATAACCGAAGACCTTGTCGCCAATGCGTTCAGGGTATAATTGAAAGACCAAGGAGCTTGTCCTTCAGCGAGGAGCTGTTGCAGAAGATATCTTACTAGGAAACTTGGTTTTGAATTTCTTCTATTTATATTAAACGCAACGGGGTGTCGCTTGTGTTTGCAGAAACTGTTCAAAGAAACTTCCTTAAATCAATAACATGCAGGTAAAAAGATAGTGTAACAAATTAAAGTTTTACGAATTCGAAAATATCAATTTTGTTGCAGGTTTACGAAAAAGGAAAGCAAATGTTTTATCAAATATTCTGCAGTCAATGAAAACATTTTTTTATTCATTTTTTTTGTAATTACGTGAACCGACACTAAATGATTATTCACAGGTTTTTTTACTCAACCTTAGTGCAATTTTAAAGGACTTTTTGTGGTATATTTTAAGTGATTTTTAAGGATCCACGGCATGTCGCATCCAATTACGAGAAACAAAAAAAACCGTGAAGTTTACAGAAAAGCAAAAAAGATCAAATTGGCCTTTTGCAGATTTTCTACAGCTTTTTTTTAACTTTGAGGATTTTCGAGACCTTATATTCACTATCTCGAGCAGAATACAGTTTCTTTCCGCTGTTTATTAGAAAGGTATGTGAGTTATCTCGAACGTCCGCTAAGTTGAGCATTTCTGTGTTTCCGGCGAGGGTTTGAGGTGTCGAAGGACTACTGTAGTTGAAATAGATAAATAGGAAACCTGTGCATTTACTTAAGTTTTACCGCTAGTTACAGAAAGTTTAACTTTTTTCATTTTAAAAGGGCAAAATAAAATAAAATGTACATTTGTGTGTCAAAGGAATTTCACATTGTTCATATGGAGGCACGAATGATCCCATTGGCGAGATGACATTTCTCGTGGTGTGTTCTTATGGGAAAATCCTTCCGCCTTCCCTAGAAAAGGAAGTAATTTTTCCTCGCGGTAAGCAAACTAAATTTTACATTGTCTACATGTGAGAAACTGTTAAGACGCAGCCTGATAACTCGAGTAATCACAAATGAACGGGCCTTGACGTGAACATATTTGAGTGGGGTCAAACAGTACGACTTGGATATTTTGTAGGGCGAAAGGTGATTTCGAATCAGACCTAGAAACTGCTGGCGGGAAATTATCACGCACTAGCAAAACCTCTCAGAAGAGAGGTCGGCATTAGCAAAAACAACATCTCTGTAAGTGTTCAGTTTAATTAGTTTCCACGAACTTCTCAATTTCTCAACAGTACAACATTTCTTAAGTCTATACTTCTGCTAAAGGTTTTGTTTCAGATCGGTTTTTGCCGATGCGTGTTGTATGCAGTAGTTATTTACAAATTCTTTCTCAAGAAACACTATCAAAATATTACTAGCTTCCACAAATAAAAGAGCACAATTTAGCAACGACCACTGGCATATTTTGGCCATTTTGCCATTAAATGTTAAACATTTAGCTAGCGGTTACTTCGAACCCTGCTCTGCAAGAACACAACATTTAGATTAATAGACTACATCAACGGTGATGCTTACATCTCCCGCCTCTGCAAGAGGAAAATTGTTGAACCTTTGTTCAAGGCGTTAAGTGAATTTCTAATCCTAAACAAATGACCAATGACATAATCACTTGCTCCACGCATAACAGGCCACAATCACTTAGGGATTCGTGGGTTTTCAACTTTCACCGGCGGTTTCGACACATAGCGATTTAAAGTTCAACTCTTAATCTTTTAAGAAACAGTTTACATGGTAGTTTATCGTTTTAGTATTATAATTTTTGACGTGGCGAAAAATGAAGCGTTTCTCGGACTCCAACTATCTGGTATCTTTCAATTTAGTCTTCAAATAATTTCGATTGAGTTTCACTGCAGGAGCCTTATTCTTCCGAGACGACCTCTTGAAAACATCTCACAAGCTAACTGAAAAAAGGAAATGACAATAGTTCGTAGTTTTTAGCAACTCTTAGCCACAAGATCTTGGACAAAAGGATTGTTCTTTGCCAGAACTCCAGCCTTAAGCCTGGCCACTTCAGATGCAATCTGGTCGTTAGTCATTGTGTCCAGCGGTAGTTCAGCAATGTCAACCAGAAATTTTTTAATTATCTTTTCTCCATCCTGCTAAGGCAAAAGACATAAACAGTAGACACCTGGGTAAATTTTTAGTTTATTTTACAGAAGGCAAATGTGTGAAGAATATGAGAGGTACTTGAATTATGATATTCGTAATTTTATACTTGGCGTATATGTGTTATGATTCGTGTGTAGCTATAAGTGTGCGTGATGTATATTCACAGTGTATATAGGTCACGCGTTTGCCAGTTCGCCCGTAATCTATACCTCTGTTGTTTTCCATATGCGTGCGAAATTACGCTTTTCCTCATCAAACCAGAATTACTATTTCTTATTCTCGCGAAAACAAAAGCTCTCAGTTCCACCAAAAAAAACAACAAAGGTATTGGCTTGGGCTTTAAATATCTGTGGGAATCCCAAAATCAGTGATTCTTAACAGCAACGACATTAAACCTTTATAAGCCTTTAGTCGGTTGGAAAGGCACCAAAATTTAAACAATCTAAAACAAAGACTTTGGTTTTAAATGGCTGTGGAAATCTCCGAATCGCTTCCCAACAACACCACCTTTAAATCTTCCTGAGCTATGAGCCAGTTGGAACAATGACATACAAAGAGAATGATATCAGCAATCTAAATAATAAATACTATAAACCATTAAAATCTGCCGGTGGCACACATGTACCGATAAAAAAGACCAGAGAAAAGAAAGGTTTTTGTTTTAAATGTCTGGGGGAATCCCATAATCAATTCTTAACAGCAACACCATTATATCTTCATAAACCGATTAGATGGTTGTAACGACGGCGCACCAAGGGTATAAATTCAAAGCAACTACAAACTCAACAGTCTAAAAACAAAAATTTTGGCTTTAAATATCTGTGGGATTCCCCAAATCGATTTTTAACAGCAACACAATTAAATCTTCATGAGCTAATAAGTCGGTTGGAACAATGACACATTATAGGAATAATAGAAAGATACCTACAATTAAAACAATCTAAATATTAAATACTTTAAAACCTTTTAAGTTCGTCGCCGGCACCTTTGTCCTGATGTCAATGGGATTTGCGCAATTATGATAAAAGCAGAAGAAAACTCACGTATGGCATATGTCTTATTAAACTGACTAAATAACGATGTTTTAAAAGTGTTGCAGAAGTAAATCTCAAAGGATCAAACCTGCTTCGCCTGCCGTCGCTTCTTCGATGGTGAAGCCCCAGACTCGGGTTCTGAATATAATAAAATTCAAAATTACTGAAGTGGTAATGCTAAAATGAATGGTAAAGAAACTGTTAAATATTCATAGCCGTGATTATCACCAGGAAACAAACAAGAGCGAAAACACACTTCAAGATGTTTTAATATAAAACTTGCAGGTAGTACCAAATCACAGAGTTAAAAATACTTGGACATTGTAACAAAAACATCGAGGCAAAATAGAAAAACAACAATCGCGTTTAACGAACGTCGAGGAGCACCTCGGAGCCTATTAAGATGAGAATAGCAAGGTTGAGAATATGTTAATAATATTTGATGTTATAGGAGGCCAGGAGGGGCGTCCCAAAACTTTTTGGAAGCTTGAAGCTGGGTTTTCTATGAATTTAAGCCCGACGCAGAGGGAGAGAGAGAGTGAGAGGGGGGTGGGTGGGTAGGAGGATAAGTCTAAAATTTTTTCAGGACTTTCTTATCCCTTGCCACTGTATATCGAGTACACAAAATTTGTAACTTCAATACTCTATACTGCTCAGTAAAAGTATTTATAATTCGAGCTCTGACACAACAAAGAAAGCAAAATTTTTGAAATTTGTACTACAAATATTTTGGAAGCAATTTACAGCTGCTAACAGAGGAGGTTTTATTTGCTAAACAAGCAGGTATCATGTGCAATATTATAAAAATATAAACCTGTTTATATTGAAGTATAAAGTTGGATATGCATTGTTACTGACATTTAGACTTTCAGTTTGTTTTCAAATGCTTTGAAATTGCCAAATCGTTCAGCGTTGGGCTTTGATACCAATGACACATGTTTGGTCTTGAAAACTACAACTATTGCTATTCGAAACTAGTTCCAATCTAAAGCAGGGGGGTCTCAAAAACAAAATTTGGGGGCTGCAAGGGGGATATTCAACGTTTTCCACATATACCCTTGTGTATTAACGGGGCCCTAAAAATGCTTTGTGCAAAACTAACTTACCCCCCTAACTCGATATATTTAGTGGCCGGTCTTTAAACTTTAAAGAAAACATTACTGTGATATCATTTGAGGGCGCGCTGTACAATTCCCACTTCAGAAATAAAAATAGGACTGAAACCGTCTACCCAAACGGTCCCAGAAAGCAATGCTACAAATGCTAATTTACAAGAACGAACAGTACTGAGTCTGCAGGTACAAACTAAGATGAGACTTGGACAACTGATTTTTCTTATCGCACTTATTTTCAGATGAGATTAAGTCACAAGCAAAAAACAACAATGTTCGGAAGATTGCTAACGATGAATTGTCTAAAACAATCATTAGAGCACTGCCTTCTGGGACCGTTGGGTACACGGACCCAGTCCATGTAGTAGTTTCAGGGGGAATTAAAACGAACCATGAATACAGAACTGCATAACCAGCTGAAGTACGCTGCTTTATACTGAGCAGGGGATTTTGGCTTGTACGAAACACAAGGTTAGTCAGATGCAAGGTTACTGACGTAAACAGACACATTCTGATTCACAATACAACTAAACAGTCTTAAAATATAAGAAAATTTAAGGACACTCTAAAAAACGTTTTATTCTGAAATCCCCAAAAACGTTCGGCTTTCTCTTCAAGACTTACACCCCATTCACACCAACGCTTAAATATGTTTTAAAGGTGTTTAACTAAACAGGTTTAAAAGTTATTTTCTACCACAGTAACACTTTCGGCTCAGAATTTGTGGCATACAATTCTTAAAACATATCATAGCCATCCAAGTTGGAATCATTCCTGAATACATTTATGTTTGCCAGTTAAAAGAACTTGAAAAAAAGTAAGTTTAATTAGACATGTTTATGTGTGAATACGGCATAGGAGTTACAAAGTTTAATGGAAGTGCTATCAAGTACCGAAAACGCCATCTCCCAGGTCAGCGGAAGTTCCTTGGAAGTGTTCCAGCAAGGCAGCCTTCTGTTTCGCAAACTGGACGGAAAAGCGGTAGCAGTGTTAGATGTTTGTCAACTGAAAGCCCTAAACTCGGGACAATTGCTACGGGTGTCCCTGAACCGAGACTTTACACGTAACACGATGAAGGTGTCTTAAGCCAGGGCAAACCGAGGAAGAGAGCTCTATAAGAGTTAATTGAGTGACCAAATTTGTACGAAAGTTTTTTCAACACTCATTCACGCGGTCAAACGAATATAAGAGCCCACGAGAGTCGTTCAACAAGCGTGTGAGACTCTCATTAACTGTCATCAAAATTTTTGAACAAGTCAAAAGTTGATGAGAGCAGTCGGGAGTCGATGAGAGTTGGCGGTCAAACGAGACTGAAAGTTTGAACTCTCATCAACTCTCATCGAGATTTTAAAGATGTTCAAAGTTAGTGAGAGCAGTCGAGAGTCAATGAACGTGCATGACAGTTTGTGGTCAAACGCGATTGAGAGTTTGAACTCTCATCAACTTTCATCGCAATTTTGAACATGTTCAGAGTTAATGAGAGCACTCGAGAGTCGATGAGAGTTAGCAGTCAAACGAGAGTGAGAGTTTGAACTCTCATCAACTCTCATCTAAACTTTTCAAGATGTTCAAACTTAGTGACAGCAGTCGAGAGTCGATGAAAGTGCATGAGAGTCGGTGGTCAAACGAGTGTAAGAGTTTGAATTCTCGTTAACTCTCATAGACTCTGAGCTGGTTTGGTCCAGGATTAACGTAGATCTAGTTTTTCTGAATGTAAAAAGGAGACGGTGTTTCTTTTGAACTACGATATTCCTCGTTTGTGCGGTTACACCCCTTGGATACACTGATGCGTGTTCAGTGGCGCAAAGCTGATCATTCCAGTGAACAGGTGTTAATTGTCACTATTTGATAAGGTCATCACACCAACCAATGGTGACCCAACTCCAGAGCTGGAGCTGTTTCCAGTCTGCTTGCGACTGTATCGCCATGCTCCGCCGCCCACCAGAGGAGGAGGGGGCATCACCACATGGACAGGTGTCGGCTTTGGGCTGAGCAGCTTTGGGTTTGGCTCCAGTAATGTGACGCATGCCCCACCCAAGAGGTACTTGGCTTATCTGGCAACCTTCAGCAGGATGAACACATTGCAACAGGTTGATAATCAATAAGGTTTATTTAATTTCATAACACATCCTAGCCATATTCTCATAATTAATTTATAGCTGATATTCACTTTTTCTTTGTTTGTAATACCTATTGAATTTGTATGTTAGTTTGACACTCCTTATCATCTGTTTTCTTTTTGAGATCTTAACAGAATTATAGCAAAAAATAAAATTGTAACAACAGGCTTCACTCTTGTCTAATACAGTGTTCACAAACAAGAAGAGTTTGAGCACTACAGCTGTATGTTATATTATCAACACTTAAGATAGCAGCACTGATCATGAGAAATTAAAAGTGAAAAATCACTCTCAGAAAACCCCAATTTGTGGACTTACAAGACCAAAGAACCATTTTTCAGCTATGAAGCAGATCTAAACATTATGGTGCAACTTGATGAAACAGCCCAAGATTCCTTTAATGTTCAAGAAAAGCCAGTTTGATTGAAGATTTGTGACAAGCCTGTGTTTTGATTGAAGATCCATGACAGTCCTGTTTGACTGAAGATCAGTAAGAATCCTGTTTGACTGGGTACAAGACTTAAAAGTTTTCAATCTATTTGCTGTCATACGATGTCATAACTTTTATAACTATTAATTATCAAGCTTTTTATTATATTTCATCATAAACATCATAATTGTTGTCATATTATCCTATCTCATCTTTTCTTATGAAATCCCATCTCATCTGAATTATCTTATCCTATCACATTC
>JAOBYF010111558.1:0-11474 GCA_025403605.1 Parazoanthus darwini | reverse complement strand
TATCTATCTATCTATCTATCTATCTATCTATCTATCTATCTATCTATCTATCTATCTATCTATCTATCTATCTAGGGTTTTTAGCTTCTTGGATTTCAGAGTGCTCAATGGTTAACCAGAGCTGTGCTAGGAAGGTTTAAGATCGGTTCTTACAATCTTTTACTTAAAGTTTCCGAAACTGGTGTTAGCAGTTCCTTCATCAGAAAGATTGTGTACTAAATTTCGATTATTCAGCGCTTATGTGGTGTAATGTAATGTTATGTAAATATGCATTATTACTTAGACAATAGTTATTCGGTACTTGGCGGTAATTAAAATGCAGAGTGTACATCCGCGCGCGGTTTAAAATACAATATGGAATATTAAAATATTAAAAGGTGTTGACGCTAAAAATTAAAAGTATAGGCTTAAAATACAATATAAAATATTAAAATACTAAAAGGTGTCGGGGCTAAAAATTAAAAACTGAGATTTTGACTTAAAGTTTTAGGTTCTTGTACTGGTATGCTGCCTTGTGCCTGCATCCAGATGCCAGTTCATTACGTTTGTTGAGTGTCCCAAATTCAGGCCGACAAATGATGTAGTACTTCTCAAGTGTGCAGAGTTGGCACCGCTTAGATTTGTTGTCGTACGCTTTGGCTCTACTGATGATCGCCCATTTGATGTTGTATGGTCTTTCTTGGTCTTTTAGTTTCCAGACGTGCTTGCTTAGTTCGGTGTTGTTGCGCTTGTTTGAATGTCGGAAAGTCGTCTTATGCCCGTTGAATCGCTCTTTAAAATCATTCTTGGTCAGGCCGATGTATGTCTCTTTCGAGTCATCATCCTCTGTTGTCACTGTCGCTTGGTATATGACGGATTTTCTAAGGCACTGGCCGTTGAGTGGGCAGTCTGCTGGTTTTCTGCAGTTACAGGTCTTTTTCTGGCTTTCTTGTTCTTTTTCTTTTTTGCTGTCTTCACGGATTTTCTTGTTGTGGCCGTCGATGATATTCTTTACGTTCGGCATACAACTACAGCTTAATTTCCGCGTGTTGGTGTTGTATATCTTGTGGAGCGGGTGATCATGCGGGAAACTTTGTTTAATGATTTTGATGAACGCTTTGCCAACATTTGTTTTCACGTTGCTTGAGAATGGCGGGTTGATTACGTAAAGTGTGTAGTTATGTTGCTGGATACAAACAAATTAAAAGAAGCGTTTTGGACGTATTTGAGGTATAAACATGTTTAATAATTTCTGAGGTATACAGAACGATAACGCTAATAACCTTTTTGTTCTAATCAGTATCGACTAGAAGTATTGAATACTTAAGCAAGAACTTTCTTCAAAACAAATAGAGCTTGTAAAACGACTAGTAAAGCATTTCTCTAGAACAGTAACGTAAGTTTAATTAACGAAGATTTGTTTGTACAAATATTTTAAGAAAGATTGTCCTTGTATATTCGACCATACCCAGGCCGAAAGGAACAAAACAGGGTAAAAAATTCGTTGAAACAGCTATAAAACAACATAATACTGTACAAAAAAACCCAGTAATAACACAAGAATACAACATTATGGTAAGAACTACACTTTTATGAATACAATTTTACTCATACACTTCTTCATTTGTGAGATATTTATTACGTTATATGAAATATTGTTATGTTTTTACAGACACTGAGTGCTATCTCTTTCAGTGTGTATAGAATACGCTTAATCTTTTCTTCTACTTCTTGGGTTTGTCGAGCGACAAATTATTTTTGGAAATTTTTGTAGGAACAAGGGCATTATCTGACGTAGAAAAACCTATCAAAAGTGTAAAAAAGACTGTGAACAAAGCTAAGGATACAACTAAGGAATGGTGGATTATTTCTATGTGATCGAACTTTCATTACAACTGTCACAAATTTAAACTAATATCGCGAGTCGTGCATGCAGCGCAATATCTTACAGAATAATGGATTTGGAAGAAATTGATGTTTTTTTATTGTTACTACATAAAAAAGGAAAATAAAAACTGAACACGCAAGAAAAACAAAGAAGCGATTGTACCCGTGAAAAGTAGATTACCCACGAGCGGGCACGTACAGCTGGCTTTATGAAATACAAAACACTGGATATTGGATTTCTGGTACTCTGATTAGCTCTCTACTCAAGATCTAAATGCTACATCCTGTAGTATGACCCACTACGGAAACTGATAATTTTATCACGGAAAATTTTCTCTCAAAATGACCGAAAACCCGAGTCGGTAGAATATAAAGTGTTTGGTATTTAGTAAAACAGTAATTTCACTCACGCTTGTTGGATATGAGCTTACGATAACCGACTCGGTGCTTTTCTCCTCGTCTGCTATCTAAAAGCTCATATCCAACGCGCGTTTGTGGAATTATTGTTAATTATCAGTTCTTTCGATATCTTGTGTCCTCTTTTGATTCAAGAACAAAGTCTAGTGGTCTAGTCCGGCCATGCTAAAACGATGTTTTATCCAACGCTTCTTAGGTGACTGAACTGTGATAGCCCTCCATCGTAACTGAGTGACTTGGAAGACTGAACTATGTTACTTACAAGTCTTGTGGTAAAATACGCTCAGCAATGAGAACCCAGGCTAAATGTTAATTTTAACAAAAAAAATATATTGTTTTCGGGTCATATGTCTTACCTATGTAGATCGTCGGCTTGGCTTTGCAAAGTTCCACTGTGTTGAGACCAATTATGATTATATGTAGCACGTGTTGCCAGCCAAAAGAACCCATTTTGTCCACATTCGTAGCTGTTTTATAACTATAAGATTGATACATTTAAATGTTTTATGGAAAAATTAAAGTAGAAATCATTTCACCAGCTCCTCCATTCTTAGGAGTTGTAAAAATTTTCTGTAAATTGAAACTGATATTTTTACAAAAGATTTTTAAAATTTTCGAAAGAAAAAAAAGAATTTCTAACTAAAAAAATGTTCTTGCAACTATTTACTCAATCTGGCTCAAATCTTTTGTTTTCACAAAACCTTAAAGTAAAAACGAACGCGTTTGCTCTATAGATAACAACAACAAAACAAGAACACGTCAAAGGTCGTAGATAGGTCAATTTTCTTGTGTGAAATTTTCATATTATTCATTTAAGAAAATGTAATGAACACTCGCAAACTTCCATAAACTGATGAAGATGTGGTTTGTTGTCATAAGATAGATACTGACTTAAGTCAGAAGAAAGTTCGTTTGAGTTTGTTATTGCGGCGCTGAGTAAATAACTTGAAAGAACGGATTTAGCTCTAAAGTTGGGAAGCCTTGCATTTGATTACAAATGTGTAAAGACAACAGCTTCACTCTTTCAAGATCATTTCTTTGTTTAAAACTCTTTTCCCAAATTTATCACGATCATCAAGAAAAATATTCTGAAAAGGTCACAAGAAACAATTAATCAAATAACAGACAATTACAGCTGGTATTCAAACATTTTTCATCAACTCGCTTGTTTGTTCAGTTGCAAATTTTATATTTAACATTTATTACACTGTTTTTTTGAACAAAACTTTGAAATTCACGCAAGCAAAATTTTAAAAATGATTAAAGGAAGAAAGTATTCATGTTTGCTTACAAATCATGTTACAAATCACTAACTGATATTTCTTAATGAATTAAATTAAGCAAACGTAAAGTAACTTAAGAGAAAACTATCAAAACTTCAATTCATCTTACCAATTGTCAAAACATGTTCCCTTTCTTCAAGTGCTGCGGCAAGCGCGGGATGTATAAAACAACCCTTTAGCGGACTCAAAAAATCTTAATGATTCACAACGTATCAATTCGGCGGTGCGGCGGAATTGTTTTTTAAACCTACACTGGTTATTTAAAATCAGAAGATTGATTAACTGTGAATGACGGAGCTGTTTATCTTCCTCATAAAAGGTGTTTAGTAAGATCATTCCGGAACATTACCTACCACCTAAACAACCTTCTTTGTTTGCTGGTTTTATTTATAGATGTGTTATAACTGACAGAAATGTAGTCAAAACATAGAAATAGGTTGAAAAGTTGAACACAGGTGGTGTTCTGTACGGTAAGCTGCTGCCCCGGGGCTTGAAAGACTTGATCCATGTTGTCATGGTAAACTGTTTTAGGATCATTAAATGTGCTAACGCTTAGAATTTTAGTTAAGAGCACTTGTTTTTTCCTGATAAGAGATCTTTACAAGGGGAACATTAAGATTTGCTCAAGATTTCAACTTATATATGAGTCTCCTTGCTTACGGAGTTACGCTATGGTTTTAATTTAAATAAGTGAGTCACCTTGTTTACCCTATGGTTTGGCTACGTACTTTGCATTTATTTGTGCTAAAATTCGAAGCTTTTCCTGGTAGATTTGCATTTCAAAACGTTGCAAATAAAACAAAAATGACTGCGTGACAGTAATAGCATTTAATGCAAGGAAATTTGAAATGTGAGTTTGGATGTTGCTTTTCCTGAAAAAACACTTGCTTCGCACACTTAAATTAATTATGTAAGATACTGTCATTTATATAATAAGAAAGGGAGTTTTGCTTTTCAATTGGTATCATTTCTTAGTTGTTTATTCTAAGTCAGAAAGGTCACTAAGTCTTTCTCCTTTTTACATGAAAAAAAGTAGTCTGCTAAAAACTAAAGCAAAAGTTGACTGGTGTGTACGATAACAAAAATTAGTGATAAAACCTATACCGAACTGGCTAATAAACTATATAAGATTTAACAAGAAGTTTCAAAAGCCTTCACCGGCTTTAACTCTACTAAACTATATACATTTGTTGTATTGGCAGCCAGCTAAATCAGATAGTTTAGTTAGATTTTTTAACTGAAACGCTGAGGTAGAAGATTTAGTTGATGGTTGCTTGTTCCATATGCGAGAGTGAGAAAATGAGTTGTACAGGTAACTGCTGTCATATGGTTCTTGCTCTACATTACGGCCATAACCTAGTAAGGTGTGTGGAGTGATACGAGACCTAAGAGAATTAGAGATTTGAATAAGACCTTATTGCTTTTATAGGATACGATTAGTGTCTTTTCAAACCGTCGGTGCTCTAATGAGCACATGGAAGTCTGATTCGTAGCTTACGTTTATTACCAAGGTTCGTTAGTGCTCTTAGACCATGGTGGTTTGCATGTTCAAGTTTATTTATAAAAGGCTTTTGATTTCTATTAACACAGGGCTATAGTATTCGAAGTGAGGCAGTACACAGGCGGTGTACAGGTTTACTAGAATGTCTATAGGCACCGCGTGTTTTAGGCGGCGACATAGGGTACAATCTTGGCATAGGTTTTCTTGAGCATTTCTGTGGTATGCAGTTTAAGTGACAGGTTTTGTTCAATGTTACTCTAAGGATTTTCAAGCAATCTTCAATTGTTATGGTGCTGATTACAATCCTAAGATTATGAGATTATTATAGCTAAATTGTAGCTATGTTTCCCCAGAAAATTTGCTTGTATATCGGGACCATTTGTTTGGAGAAAGTTTCATTGAACTGACCAGGCAGAACCTGAATGTGTTGATTAAGTGTGTACTAAAGCACAACTGGACAGAAATCGTCGTTATCTGAGTTGGTATCATCAGTAAATGCGTAATGGTGAAATGTTGACAGCTTGGTTGATGTCATTCACAAAGATGCTGAATAGTAAAGGCCCTAATGTACTTCCCTGGGGTACGCCGTAGTGAAGTGGTAGCCAGTCGGAGAGGGTTTCATAGCACTTTCTCTTTTTGCGAACTTCTAAATTAAATTTCTTTAACTGCCAGGCCAATTTACGAAGTCAATAGGTTTTCATCTTTGCTAGTAGTAAGTTGTGGCGTATAAACGTTTATTACACGTATAACGAGAATTTTATTACGTAAAGGTCCGTTGTAGAAACCAGTATGCTACATTTTTCCATGTGAAAAAGAACTTTACAGCCAATCAGGATAAAATCCCGTACGTCGCACTTTCTATGAAGTAAACTATATATACGCGAACGAAGTTACTGTTTATGAAGTGGGTGCTTTAATGTAAATCAAAGAAGGCCCGTGACTGTTTCGACTATTTCGTTAACGGTGTCTAACTGCTTTTTCTGCCACAAATTTAGAACTTGTTCAATAAATATCCGACCATGTTTTTGTTAGGCAAAAATAGATAAAATAATCGATTGGTTGAACTTAAGTCATCAAACTCATCTCTGAAATATTTTTCAACACAATAGCATCAAATGACTTCTATAACACGCAACATGTCTTTCTGAAGACAGTATTGTTTTCTTTTTCTTTAGCGTAAAGGCATTGATAACGAGCTATATATTCTAAAAAAGTGCTGTTAAAAATGTTATTTGGTATTATGACTGTAAGCAAAATTTTTCCAGGTTTTCCCGTCTTCAAAAGGAAACCCCCATCTATGGTAACAGTACAAGAGTTCTCTTCCTTTAACATCTCTTGCGACGTCTATGGTAACCCCGGTCCCGTTGTTCAATGGACCCGACTGCACTTTCCCATCGAGCAAGCACGTGTTAAAGTACACAATGGTTTGCTATTGTTTAACGTAATCCGAATGGCAGACGATGGAATATACACCTGTAAAGCAACGAACGAAAACGGCGCTATCCAATCAGTGACCATCATTAATGTAGAAGAAGGTCAGACGTATGTTTTAGAACTGTATGTACAGGTTAAGCACAAAGGAAATATTTTTGGCCAAGAAATACGGGGACTACTCCATATAGTTGGCCATGCGGGGAGTTCCGTTCGAAACTAAAGGGGTTTCTTTTTCATGCTGGAAGTTGTTAGAAGGGTAGGGATTTCGTACTCGAAGTATGCGAATGAGGAACTCAAGAAGTACTATTTTTGTACAAACAGTAAGGAGGAAGAACGAGTAAGAATGCGTGTTAACAAAACATAACAGTATTTGAAAGGGGTATGATTTGCTTATGTTGGCCAAAAATGGTATTTAAAGGCATAAGGGATGGAGCCTTTCTGTGACACCCACGAATGAAACTTTCGAAACTTTATTAAGTCCTCCCCCAAGGGTAAGCTGGCTGGTGTCAATATGAGACTGCCGCCTTTTTAAAACATTCATCAAACTTCCGAGTTCCAGTCCACATTCCAGTCTGGATCCTCACTTTCTCCAGGACATCTGCAGTGAGATGAACAACAGCTAAGGCGTTATTGCTAAACAAGATAAATTCTTTCCTACAAAAAGTTCATGCAATCACTCAAGGAACTTCATTGTTGTGTGCGGCATGCAAAGTGCAAACACCCACCTACAATATATCAGTGGTCAGCATAAGTAAAAATCGACCATGGCAAAGGTTTTCTGTAAAAAAAACAATAATGGCTGTTTAACTGTACTTGTACCAACAACCCGTCTATTGAGATGAGATGTGCAATGCACTAACTTGGCCCGTATCGAAAATTATTTAACAAACGTGTGTTCAGTTTCTTATAAATAAAGTTAAATGAAAATTCCTATAATTGTTCTAGAACGTTCACCGGAGAGTTGTTTTGCGTGGTACAAAGCAGGAGAACGAAGAAATGGAGTGTACAGCATTAACCCAGACGGGAGGGGTCCGTTTAAAGTGTACTGTGACCAGACCACAGCAGGAGGGGGGTGGACAGTGATCCAGAAACGACAAGACGGCTCGGTTGACTTCTACCGCGGGTGGGCTGACTACAAGAAAGGGTTTGGGAACTTGGAGGGCGAGTACTGGCTGGGACTTGATAAGATCCATCGTCTGACCCAGGCCACCGACAACAAACTTCGCATCGAGCTAGAATGGAGGGGAGAAACAGCTCACGCCGAATATACCTACTTTGATGTGTTGGACGATAATTCTAAATACAGACTACGGAGACTTGGAGCATACTCAGGTCAGTGAGCTTAAACTGAACAGCTGCTTTGGTGCCATTTAGTGCACTCTTAAAAGTAGAAGTTGAGTCCAGGATTACTTTTAGATTACTAATCCTCGACTGTTGAGTACAGCTATTTTGCTGTTTTTGGTGATTGAAAACTGCAAGTAGTACAAATCGAGTCTCGAATTCCTTCTGGTACGATGAAAATTCTAACAAGAAGTTAAACCTTAAATCATTCACATCAGCTTTGTTGCTTATTAAGATAGTTTTGTATACTGGTAAAACAGATCTCTGATCACACTTGGGTTAATAAATCGCAACTGCTGACGCTCACACACTCGATCACTCGTTAGCTGTCACACAACATTCGCTCCGCAAATCACGAGTTAACTCGTTTTGGCTTACAAAATGATGGATTTATGAAGATCTAAGCTTTGTTAAAACACAGTTTACCGCTGTTTCCAGTTTTACACTGTTTTTAATCATGTTCAGTCTGTCGCGCACCAAACAACTTGACTACGCCGTCTGAGAGCCTGGGTACGAAACAAATTGACCGGTCAGAATTGTTTTGGGGGATTGGAGAGTGGGTTTTCAAAATAGCATCTCCTATTGAGTGAATTTAGTGTATTACTGCGGGAAGTTAGAGTTAAGCCTGACTTTTGGCAAAAGCGCTTTCTTGCAAACAAAATGTGTTCCCCGAACGACCAAGAAGGGTTTTAATAGTCCAGTTTCGTATTCGTAATTGCCGCTGATTACAATGACGGCAGACCCGTCTACTCAGCTTTAGCCTCGACTTGGTGTTGAATATGCATAAATACCAGCGAGAGCGATTAGCCTCTGACAATATACAGAGTTGTAAATAGCTCGTTTCTACCGTTGGTATTTATGAATATTTAACACCAAGTCGAGGCTAACGCTAAGTAAACCAGTCTGTAGTCATTGTAGTCAGCGGCAACTAAGAATACGAAACTGGTTTATTGGCAAAACAACTTACAAGTAACTCTAATTACCTACGAGTCCGTTCTGTTGTGTACATGTGTACTAGGTGCGTATGTTTTCACACAACTAAGATAGGTACCTTTCTTCCGCTTTCTATTCCTTTATAACGAACTCTGAGTTCGAATGAATCACAAGAACAAAATTTAAAAGTTCATGAACGCTCTTTTGATAAAATTCCGCATTTTCAACTCTAACACGAAATAGTATCGTGCATCGAAGGCTGCGTTGGGGAAAACGAAGATTTAAAATCGAATTTTACTCTGCAGTTTTTTTCTGATGCTTATAATCGTATCTCTTATAACGTCTTGCTGGTCAAATCAAAAATTTCCTTTTGAATACTCGCGGATGTCGAAAAACAAGTTTTTTACCAAAGCTATAGTACTCCGAAAATGTTTCCTTTCCTGACTAAGGTCGCTTTCCACGTGTCCGGTCTGGCCGCTCCGACTAGTCAGTACTCAAGTTGTAATATTTCAATATCAGGCCACACAAAATTTGCTTCTTGTTTTACAAGCCCAAAGGGTCTGTTTTTTGCTGAAATGAAAAAAAGGAACCCAGTTTCTCAACGAAAGAAGTGGCGAAGCAGTAATGTTCTTTGCATTTTTAAAAAGAGACAGACTTTGTGATCTTATTTATGAAAATGTTTGAATTTACTTATCAACCGTATTTACCCTTAGATAATGCGCACTGTCTTTTTCACAAATGTGGCTTGTAAAATCGAGATCTGCATCCTACACTTCACCTTGTGTTTTCACACGAAGTAATTTGAATAGTAAAAAAAAATGCAAAAGTAAAACAACTCCCAATTTTATATAACGTGACAAGTAAATCAAGACAAAATGTTCGCCTAGCTTCAGTTTCGTCTTTCACATTAGCCCCCGGCAATGGGTGCAGTCAATTCAAGATTGAATCACATAACAGTCCACAGTCTTGTAGCTTTAGGATTGCAACCGAGAAAATATCTATTGCATTTTCTCGGGAATTACGATGGCAAGTAATTTGTGAGGAGAACTTTTCTTTTGGTTTTGTAGAGGTTCAATCTACTCATTTATCTTCTGATTTCTTGTCCAGATGTAGAGCGATTTGAATGAGAAGGAAGATCGTATAATACTACCCGCCATCTTGTCTCCTCACGTGTTTAGCTCGTTTCAGGCCTTCTTGTTCAAAAAATGTTGCAGGCGTCGAAATGGATCGCGTTCGATTACAATGTATTCCATTATTGCATTAACACAGCTGAATATCATGCTAGTAGAGCTAGATTGAAGAACATTGTTGTGCCTTTCAGGAAAGTGTTTGCAGTGAAAACTGACGTCGAATCATTTTGTTCTGAAATCGGGACACGCACTGATAAATACGTTTAACCTTTTTATATTTGATATACCATACTGATGTAAACATCCAGATAATGAAAAAGCATTATATGCCTTGTGTAAATAAAGTCTTGCACGACATTTTTTTTCTTTTTCTAATTCCTGTGGCCCTCAATGTTGATACAAAGATCAGTAATACAAGAAACAACATTGGCCTGGCCTCATTTGTAAGAACATTGTAATTCATTTTTAAGAAAGAATTTTTTATTTAACCACTGCCATCATTATTATTATCATTATTAATATTTTTTATATTATTATTATTATTATTATTACTATTATTGTTATTATTATTATTATTATTGTTGTTATTATTAATATTGTTATTTTAGTAACACGAGAAAAGTCATAATCTGTGAAACCTTTATATAACAAAACATCAATACAAAATGAATAAACTCCAACACATGATGTCAACAGATAATAAGTGAAAGATGATCGATTTCAGCAGTATACTTACAAGTGAACTGTTTATGAATGACATAGGTACTGCTGGCGACTCGCTTTCAAAGAATGTTGGGATGGCATTCACGACCAAAGACAGCGACAACGACCTTCATCCCCACAACTGTGCCAAAGAATACAGAGGCGCCTGGTGGTACAATGGCTTTTGTGGTTCCTCAAACCTGAACGGCCCGTATCAAAGAACCGGTTTGAGGAGGAGTGGTGAAGAAGGCATCTACTGGGCCGCTTGGAGAGGTTTTAAGAAATCTCCCCAAAGGACAGAGATGAAGCTTCGCCCTGCCGTCTCTTATACACCAGTCAATTAAGACCAGGGACCCTGATCCCCGGTTTTTAAGTTCCCCGCTGCCGGGGTTAAACTGTCTGTTTAAAGCCCCGCGGGTTGAGACCTTTGTGTACGTGCTTCATACTGTAAACGAACAAAAAACCAGAATTTTTGAGTGTTCCACTGTAATAGACGTTGTTGTGCTCACAATTAATACGTCAGTTAAACACAAACTGTACGGCTGGGCAGTAGATAAACTGAGACGCTTCTCTATCTCGCCACTGTAATATGAGGCCGAGCCATGCTTTGAACTTGTAATCTCAAATCAGTTAAATAAACTTTTACTTTTCTATAGTTTCGTGCTTCTTAGTCAAGAACTTAGACCGTATACGCAATGACTACCAGCACTGCGTTTTGTAGTAAGTTATTTTATTTGTTACGAATATTATGGTATATTAAGCAGGGTACTCTACGCACGCCCTGGGAACGAGATTGAAACACTCTCTTTCCCAGTCCTTTGACCTGCAGGTTAAATCCCCGCTGATTCCCCGCATCCGTCATGCGCT
>JAOBYF010111447.1:0-11476 GCA_025403605.1 Parazoanthus darwini | reverse complement strand
AAAGGTATAGGGCTTGTAATTGTTAAAATGGGACGTTTAAGAAGTTCTGGTGATTTCAATAAACTTTTTAAAACAGTACATTACGTTACACGTGTTATGAATTCTAATTTTTTTCCTCCTAAATTATTATCATAATTGTGATCTCGGTAAACCTTAACGACTGCATTTCTATAGAGCAAGTTTCTATTTTCTCATTTTTTGATCAGCTCACTAAAACTTCGGTAGGTGGTCAAACCACCCAATATTCAAATACTTACAAGTTTTTGAAACGATAATTAAATGATATTGCAGACAACTTGAGAATAATTTGCAACAAAAGCAGCACCTGCCAAAGAAACATCATATAAGTGGCCCTGAGATGAAGGACAGCCAGCTGGCGGAGATTGACGAAGATCTTGCAGACGTGAAGGCAGTGAGAAGAGAAGGCCCCCTTGCTGTTACACAGAGGGTAAGTAAAACTGCAAGGTAAATGGTGAGCACTTTCCATTGACGGGTCCCTGACAGGATGAGCAGCATTGGAGTCTCTTCATCACAAAGCTTGTTTTGATGGCCGAACCTCACAGTAGTGGTAGTTTGATAGTAATGTGACACAGTTTTTAGATTATAATACTAGAACTTAAAGGGGCTGTGTCTACGTAAAACTACAATGACAATTAAATATGTATTTTTCATTTGAATAATTTTAGGAAAAACCAGCGAAATCTTTGGGCCTGTCATCCAAGCATCATTATGGCGGTGTATCAACTGAGTCACCAGATGACCAACTCAAACGCGACTCCCAGTCCCCCAGACGACTCACGCCTTACGACGGTCATCCCAGGCCCCACTCCCTCAATCTTAGTGGCTCCCCCAAGCTCTCTCGATCACCTGGAATCTCGCATCACAAAGACACCCTTGGGCCGGGGGAGGGTCGAGGAGGAGAGAGGTCGGCAAGTGCTCCAGTCCCTTCAAACTTCATCCCAAACAAATTTCAATCCTATCTTCAATTCCCTGCGATGACTCAGCTCTCATATGACCCAGGTTGGTAACTGTTTTATCGGTATCTACAGAGCCTGGAAAATTGGCTACTTTTCAAACTGTTGGTGCAAATCACCGTTGGTTAGATTATTGCAAAACGCTGTAATATATTGGGGCGAAGGATCTTGGTGTGCTTCCCAGAAATGTTTGATAGTCAGTTCGGAAAAATTGTTCTTTGTTGAAGTCGGCTGGATTGTCTTTTTTTGAACAAAGAATTGTATAGGAGGATTTAACAATTATTCCACAAACGCGCGCTGGATATGAGCTTTTAAATAGCGGACGAGGTGTGGAGCACCGATTCGGTTTTCATAAGCTCATATCCAACAAGCGTAAGTGGAATATTTGTTTTTTTAAATACCAAACACTGGATAGAAATATCTCGAACTTTATATTCTACCGACTCGAGTTTATAGCCATTTTGAGGGAAAATTTTCCGTGATAAAAATGTCAGTTTCCATATTTGGACAAATTACACGATATAGATTTAAGACCTTGAGTAGAGAGCCAATCAGATTACCGGAAATTCAATATCCAGTGTTTGGTATCAGAAGCTCATAAAACTAAGTCTTAAGAGCTTCTGTTGGTATTTAATAAAACTTACTTACCCTTGGTTCAGCCGTGAAGATGTTTCAACACAGTGATGGAAACTGTAACTAGACGCTTACTTTTGACTGTTTTCTGTGAAACTTTGTAGGTACTGGAATCCACCCTCAAGCATTTCTTCAACTCATGGGCGTCCCCATAATGAGTAGTGGTTCTGTGACAGACACTTCCACTTCAACATCGAGCTCCTTGTCCCGCGCGAGCCAAGAGGAAGCTACTAGCCCAAGGAAAGCGGCCATTCGAAGCCAATCACCTTCGCCTACAGTTGCTGTTTCCCGTGATCGATCACCCAGGCCAGTTAGTATCAGAGGATCATCTCCAGGATCCGATGGCCGTCATCATGGCAGTCAAGATATGTCTTCTATGTCGCGTGTTCGATCACCCAGACCTGATGGCCGTCCACAAGGCAGCCAGGACGTATCTGCAATATCACGTGATCGATCACCCAGACCTGATGGCCGTTACCATGGCAGCCAGGATATATCTGCTGTGTCGCGTAACCGATCACCCAGGCCAATTGCTAGTAGAGGACCTTCTCCAGGATCCGATGGCCGTCACTATGGCAGCCAGGACAATTCTACTTTGTCACGTGATCGATCACCAAGGCCACTTGGTACTAGAGGGCCTTCTCCGGGATCCGATGGCCGTCACCATGGCAACCAGGACATTTCTGCTTTGTCGCGTAATCGATCACCCAGGCCTGATGGCCGCCATCACGGCAGCCAGGAAGTGCCTGCTCTCTCACGCGATCGATCGCCCAGGCCAAAGGGTGGCGACTTTCTAGCAATGCAAGAAGCTCGGTTCACGCCTGGCAGTCCTCAAGGCACAAGGTAGGGTGTATGTGCTTTTCGTTAACGTGGACACCAAGGAGGTTTTATGAGGATACCGTGTAATTAACAATCATTCCACAAACGCGCGTTGGATATGAGCTTTTAGAAAGCGGACGAGGCGCGGAGCACCCACTTTCATAAGCTCATATCCAACAAGCGTGGGTGGAATAATTGTTTTCGGCCATTTTGAGGGAAAAATTTCCGTGATAAAACCGTCAGTTTCCCTTTGGACAAACTACAGGATATAGGATTTAGACCTTGATTAGAAAGCCAATCAGATTACCAGAAATTCAATATCCGGTGTTTGGTATTATATAATAATTTTATACACTTTATATACTTTAATAATTTGCTCCAGTGACCACAAACAATAACTTCAAGTCGAGGACAAGCTCCTAGTTTTCATACATTAGCTATATTTTCGCCCTGCTGGCCTCAACTCGATGTTTTTGTTCATAGTCAATGAGGCATATTATGAAAGTCGTCTATCTGTAAAAAGTACGCAGTTTATTTAATCAGTAAGACAGGAACTGTTGTGCTCAGATCGAACAGTGCCCCGTTATGCCATAGAATAATATTATGCACATTAACTCGTCATTTGTTATAAGGGTTATTTTTTCTTTGTGGTCTTAAGGCATTTTCCCAGCTCTCGTGAGGGCACACCAACGAAGAGCCCACCCGACAGCCGTTCACACCAGCGAGCAGGAGTCATTTCCAGCAAACTCGTTGTAAGAGGGGGAGACACGCCAAAGAGTGGCAGCTTGTCCAGAGGTCAGGTGGAAGAGGAAATGACTAGAAAGCAAAAGACTAGTGCAGAGTATAGTGACCCGGCCCATTCCTCCCTAGGCTACATCGTGTATCCAGAATTGCTGGAACAATCACCGTACTGTGAGTAACAACCCACAATATTTCTGTGCGTATGTCGTGGAAGTCACTGTATTGTCATCTTGTTTTTATGTATGTTATTGTGTCATCCTGTGTCACTTGCATATGTATTCTGAATAAGGCATCACGTCATCAGACAGTACATAACTTACAGCTGTAATTCTGAATAATAATAATAGTAATAACAATAATAGTAATATTAAAAATAAAAATAAATTGTTTTAAAAATATACTTTATAAAAAATATATATGTGTTACTCTGGATAAAAAATTTTCGATCTTATATAAAGTTTTTGAAAACCCAACGTTTCGGCTGTGACACCAGCCTTCATCAGGAGCAAAGTGATAAAAACTCAGAAACGCACAGCAAATAAAAGATACAAAACTTAATTAAATATTCAAGATTCTTTGTCTTTCAAGGTCAAGTGTAAATACTCCCGTGGAAGATGAGGACATCCAGAGTAACACATATTTATTTTTTATAAAGTATATTTTTAAAACAAACATCACGATGTATACACGTGACTTAACTTGAATTAAGTGTTCTTCCTATGGATCTGGTGATAAATATTACTATAAACAACGAAAAGAAACGACAGTTAAAGAGAGTCGTTATGAACACTCTCGAGAACTTTGATTTTATGTTCTTCATACTTTAACAATTCTTGTAATTTTCTTCCTCTTCTCTTAGTAACAGTTAGTGAAGAACTTTTTATTAAACGCGCACCAGGATACGTCAATAAGAATTTGGAAATATATCTAAACTTACAGAGTTTGAGTTGTATTTTTTACGACGGTAGATGTTTTCTTTATTGAAAATCTTATTACATCGTACTGTTTATTGTTTCATGAAGACATAGGAGCTCGTGACGTGAGATCACGTACGTAAAGAGTAAAATCACACACCCTGCTCCAAAAAAACTGTTTCTTATATTATCATTACTGTTATTATTATTATTATTAATATTATTTTTTATTATTTATTGTTATTATTATTATTATCAATAGAAATAGTATTATTATTGTTATTTTCACTATTTTCGTTATTTCTGTTTAAATCAGCAGTGCAAGGAAGATTTCAACAACTGCACAAAAACCGGAGAAAAGAGCAAAGCTCAGTGCTTAGGAGAATACAGCCAGTGTGTCTCAGCTGTATTCCCCCCTTTTCCTCCTTTTGTGGTGAGCTCACAATCCCCTTCTTGTTAATCATAACCAATAACTGTGATTCGATTTGCGTTTCGTGAAGTTTTTTCATTAACTCGTTCACGAAAAGAAACCTGAGCGTCAGTGTGTTTCACTAACAACATTTTAGTAACCTCATATCGAAAGTTCCATTTCTATCCGATTTCCTTGCATTTATAAGCCCATCTTCTTTTTAATTAGAAAACATTTTAAAATCTGCACTTGAGAAATAAAGATGAGATATTTCAATTACAAATGATAAGACAAATATGAACACTGGCGTTATCTCGCCATTGTTGCATCTCGTCGCACACTTGGAACTATTTTGAAAATTACATTAATTGTAATTTTCCATATTTCTGCATCAATGCAATGCTTGTAAAGTTACTTTTCAGGCTTTGGAAACTTATGTTTGTAATGTTATATTTGATTTGCATCTCCAAAAATCCCCGCTAGGACGGGTCAAAAACACATATTTATATTGCATTGTATTTCCTTTGTTATTTAAATTTCTTATTCATAATAAGTCTCGTAAAGGACACATGTAAAGGGTAAAGATCACAAAGTAATCAAACAGCGTAAACCTTTAGAATCAACTGCGAGTACAACTTCAACTACAAACAAAATATTTGATATGACCAAATTCGTGGGGGAAATTCGCAAAATCGTTGTCGGATCAGATCATGTCGCCTTTTATATGTTTACTAAGAGAATCGCCGAAAATTTTGCAGTTTACTTTACGAGTTCAAAGGATTAGTAGTCACACTTGTAGTTGACGATCGCGGGGAGGAATAGGGGGGGTACATAAACTAACTTTCGGGAGGGGGTTCCGCCAAAACACTCAAACCCTGACCTTGATTATGAGCAAAATTCTAAGAAATTCATAGAAAAAGGTAAAGCGACCTTTTTTAACGAGGGTAATACGTTACAGTAATTAACTGATAAACTTGTGGTCCTGGTGGGTACTTTGCCCCCTTCCTCTGTCAGTGCTCCGTTTTACGGGTATTTAAAGGTAGAGCTACACGGAGCAGAAGAAAGTCGAAACAGACGTTGGAGCCACCGAGGATCGAATCGGGGACCTCCAGTTCCCTAACCAACTGAGCTACGCCGATTCTACAAGCTGCTTCTTCATAGCCTGTTCATGCATAATTCTCAGCTCAAATTCCACACATTTAGTTGCTAAAACACGTAATTTCTAGACCATGTTTATGAACAAACTTTCGGAAATCTAAAAATTATATAAAGTTATATAAAAAGTATACCCTGAAGGATAGCAGTTCCCCGTATAGCCTGTATACGGGAATTACCCCGGGTCTAAAAGTCACTAACAACAACACGATAACACCATTATCCCGACATCTCCGTCCAAACAAACCATTGCTACATATTCTTAGAGTTACACCTGTTTTATTTTTCACAAAAATATATTTTTTGGTTTTTTAGATGAAACTTAAGAACGCATACGAGCTGACGCTCTGTGTTGGTGACGGTGTCAGTAAAAAGTGTCTGAAATCCAAAAAAGGCCAAACATGACGAAGTCCACCTGATGCTGGAAAGAGCAAAAAAGAACTATGTAACTTCCAGATCAGTTGAATAAAGTGAATAAATGAAAACAACTTTGACTTATGCCATCTATATTTCGTTTGCCAACCACAATTGTTGAAAGAAGGGAATTGGTTATTTTAGAGTCCATCCAATTTTTTATTGATTTAAGTGTAAGTAGTAGTTTACACCAAACTAAAATTTAGTAAAAAATACTGTGATGTATTTTCGTTGAAAATGACCATTTGGCTTACGGGGCAGGGTACGGGTAAAGAAATGTAATCTAAAATAGACCTACAAAAATGTTACTTTAAAAGAAATGAAATGATTTTATAATGTTGGAAAAATACATACAGGGTATAAAATAAGATGACTTACAATGTTTTGTAACAACAAAACATTTGACAGTTGACAGTACACAACCCTTTTATCGTGGCATTCCCCAGCGTGAGAGACAAAAACTCTAAGTTTTTCAATAATGTTTTTCCCACAAGTAAAGATGGGGGTATTACATTACTGTTGTTTTTGTCATTGCGAAACTTTGCTACCATGATAATTTCTTTTTACACTATATTCAATTTTCTTTTAGAAATGACATAATATGAACATTCAGTTAGAGTTAGACTCCGTTTGAATTTATCATCGCAATTGTTCCACTTGTGGAAACAATTCAAGAAGATGATAACAAAAGGTAAGTTAACGAACATGCGCCTTTAGTCGTGTATTTGGTTTGGGCAAAAAGGAGTTTGGTTAGTGTGTCAATTATTTTCATTTTAAAAAGAAGAAAACTTGTTAGAAATATGCATGACGTTGCATTGTTGCAAGACAAACATGGATAACTGAAACTAACAAGAGGTACACAAATATTAGCAGGAAGTATCGGAAGCTTTTCTGTGCGTATATTAGCTATGGCACTCATTCTCCAATTCAAACATTGTTTCCTTGATTGTTCAAACAGTCATCGTTGTGTAAGCCACTTTTACAATCAGAACAAAGTAAAGGTTTCAGCCAAGATTTCTTCTGGTGAAAAAGGTGAAAGTAATAATTAGTAATAAGTGGTTTATTAATAATCTAAAATTTGCAACCGTAGGCTGAATTACAGTAGGTTTTACAATTACAACTTAATAACATACTATTTCTATAAATACAATAATACTAAAAAGAAAATTATTTACAATATTAAAAACTATTTACTTTCGAAGCATTCGGGAGTTGCACCAGATGAGCACATTAAAACTGCGGTTTGACCTTAAGGGTCGAGCACAGTTCGAAAGGCTCCGTAATTTCTGAAAGAAGCGATAAAACTTCAAAAAGATGAAAGGATCCTAAAGAATAAATTAAAACAGGGTATATGATCACCAGCAAACCCTTACAATGTTCTGAGCAGGATTTGGAAAGTGGCTTGTTATCGATAAAAGAAAGAGTAAGTGTTAAATGTCAACATGACGTTTTTCAAGATACAATATTTATCTCATTGAAGAGGAAATTGTCTTTCAAATTAGATAAATCCTAACTTATATTCGTTCCATTTTACCTAGCAGTTCAAATCTAAAAAAACGAAAGTAAATCTTTACCTAGTGCGCAAAGTGTAAAAATCAGGATGGTATAGCATTGCTTGCTTCTTTTAGGTTTAAAAACGTTATTTTATACTGAAATTTATGCGTTGGTATAAATAAAGATACCTTAATTCCAAATGCTAGTATTTATTTAATAAAGTAGGGCATTGCCCTTAAGTTTTGAATGACAGTATATATTATCTCATTTAAGGACTTTTTTTCATCAACCCTTAGCTACAAATATCTTTTCTACAAAATCACACGTAACGAACAATGTTTGCCATATTTCTAGCGGCTTAAAAAATACGATACAGATCACACAAGAGCCTTCCTGGCATCGCCAATTAACAAATATTTGTTATTTAAACAGGCAAAACAATACCCTTAAACCTCATTTTTTCTGATATTTCTATCTTCCTCGAAGAAAGGAACAGTGTAAGTATTGTTCATTCCTCTATCGTTGATTATCGATGTATACCGTAGTCTGGTTAATTTCGTTGGTGTTTCATAAGCTAAAAAGAAGTTCTCAAAAGTTTAAACAGTTGTGTCACTTTAGATCGGAAGAACCATATCAGTGTCTAAATAATATCACATTTAGCTCCTGGTTTTAGTTACTTTATCTTAATTAGAAAAAAAGTAAATGTTTGCAGAGCGTCTTGATGTTTAAGTTCCACTAACTTCCGCAATATAAGATCAAGACAATAAAAGCGAGCTGTATTATGAACAGTGGCACTTGACTGAAGAAGATTGCTTTGATTTGTTTTCAAAAAGCAGTAAGAAATCCTAAACAAAATGAAGCAATTTATCTTTGTTTTTCTGGCATTCGCAGCTTGCAGGTAAAAAATCATTTTTAACTATGTCCTTGATTTATACAACTTTATGTTCTTTAATTTAACTCTTTGTTAATATACCTAAAATAACTGCTCTAGTTTAAAAAATGGGTTTTCATGGATCTGAAACAAGTTTGCGAGCCTGAAAATGTTCTTAAATTGGTCTTAAAACTTATGGAGCCTCGGCGGTCTTACAAATTTTTTTCTTATAAAAAAAAGTGTGAAATGATCCAATTTACCTTTTTTTTGTAGCTTTGTTTGACTTGTGCACTAAAGTAGGTTACTAAAATATTCACTGGAATATCATATTTCCAACCCTGTTAGAATATTATCAATTTACGTGAGGAAGTTAGCTTCAGATTTACCTTGTACTAAAATAGTTTTCTCTTGTTATGGCATTGTTGACAAGTGACATCAGCATTAACATTTGATTTCATTTTCAGTTGCGCAAAGCCTCTTTTTGATGAGTTGATGAATGACGAAGACCCGGAACGACATCCATTCGTTGTAAGTAAACTTGTCTCACAACTAAAACTTCTTTTCATGTACGAACGGACGACAAAGCGTGCATGCAGTTACAAGATACGATTAGTCCCAGATTGGTTTGAATTCTTCTGAAGTGTTCAAAAGTTTATTCCGCTCTGTATGGATTTTAGTCTCCGTTTTCTATGTGTAAACCTTGACTGAAAGTTGTTCATATGGTAATGACATGTTTGACTAATTGTGATTTGCTATAAACTTCTTAAAAAGAGAAAGCAAAAACATATATATAAAGGTTGGATAACAGATGTGCAAAGTTGGGGTGTAGTCAAAGGCAAATATGTTAAATGAATGTTTAAAATAACTACAGTATCCAACTATATAGTCAATGAAGCACACCATTCAAATTAAGGTTATTATAGTTCAGTAAGATTGCAGAAAAGATAAAAAAGAAAACTGAAAATTATTCAATGTATGTAAAGACACTTAACTGCTTATAAATGATCCACGACAGAAATCTCGGACCAAATAACAACAATTTTATGGTCCGCAGAAATTTTGCCAAAACCGTACCCTTTTCCAGATTTATCAAACAAAATGTAAACCCTTTTCTAGACCAAATTGGCCCAAAAACCACACCCGGCCTTAAAGGAGGAACATACCCGTATAGTCATTTGAGGGAAGTGCCCTCCTCTTCCATGGGTTGATTTACAATTTATTCTTCGGACCAACAACAAAATATTTTCAGAATTGTGCATGATTTACAAATAAAACTGTAATTCGTTTAAATCATCTAATTACAGTGCAACTTTGTTAACTGCTCCTGCATGGATTTTCGCAGTTAATTCACAAAAAAATATTAGTGAAAAAAGAGGGAATAAAGTTTACGATGGTTTAGGCGGTGTCTACATAATTTCAGATGGTGTTTCATTCCGCTACGATCTCATCACGGTTCCATACTGTGTCTCATACTCGTTTACATGATACCTTCTAAAATCTTATTCCAGTTCGACTTCATCCCGGTTCGATACTGAGTCTCATATTTGTTTTCATGATACCTTCTTAAACCTCTTTCCGGTACGAGTCATTCGGAAGGAGCTCATCCGGGTAGGTGCACCAGATCGAAATGTTCGTTCCGGAAGCGTTCTACAAGTCGTAATTATGTAGAGAAAGTATATGAGCTCATTACGAAATAGAATTAGACAAGTGGATTAGTTGGGCTAATCAGTTCCCCGATGAGCCTTTTATGCACTTTGAAGAATGAGGACGTCTACGCAAATGTAGAACGAAAAATGTGTGTCGTACTGGAATGAATTATATAAACACCACCTTGGAAAATTTGCCATAATATATAGATGGAAAATAAACAGTCAGTCAAGTAGTTAGGATGGTAGATAAGGGGAAGAATCTACATTTTCGTTCCTTTAACATATGTGCTAGAGCTAGAACGCACTCTACTTAAAGTAGTTTGCCAATAAACCATGAAACGAGCTGTTTTAACGAAAATTATCAATTAAAAACTTTACACAGCAATGCAAGATTGACTTGTATGACTGTACGGCAGCGGACAAGAAAGGGAATGTAATGTGCCTGAAGGATTACAAGGACTGTATGAGTGTTCTGGTCCCGACCATCCCTCCCTTCGTGGTAAGTTATTCGGGATTTTTTCAAGGGGAGGGGAGACTTGGGCATAGATAACATATTTTGCTTTTCGAAAGGTTTTGCTCATGCCTTTCAAGTTAATCATTTTTAATTTATGGTGGAGATGGTGATACGTTTAAACATATTTTTTCATTAAAATACAACTAGAGGACAATTGACTTCTAACTCGAACCCGCCGATAGCTTGAACTAAATTGGTTCTCCCTTCAAGTCATATTCTCTAATTTACTCCCGATAAGTCAAACTCCACACAATTTGAATTTTCCCTCGATCTTTTGAGTCTTGAGCAGACTGTAAAACTTATAAAAAACAAACAATAAACTCGACGGATAACCATCCGTAGGTCTTAAAGAATGTATAAATGAAAAGAATAAAGCGTTTTCTCATGTTGCAAATTTTCCGCTGATAAAAACTGACTAGAATTAAATCAAGCAAAAACGAGAACCTTAACGGATTCCGTAAAGAAGAGTATTCCAACATTTCTTTTGAAGAAAAGTTTTCTTTTAATGGGCGTAGGCCATCAGTTGGTACTTTTGTTTCTTGTAATGATAATAATAATAATAACAATAACATTGGATACCCTGGAAAACTGATGTTCGAAAAGAGGAAACCTAAAACATACAATATCTAAAAATATTATCTGTACTGAACAACGAGAACATGTTGTGTTTGTTTTTCAGCACTCGTGCAAAGGGGAGTTGAGCATCTGCACTGGAGACGCCGCTGACTACTGGGAAAAGGCTCAGTGCTATGTGAACTTTGCTGAATGTCTGAAGAACGGGCTTTAGAAAATATGCTTACATTATATTGGCTGTAGATGATCTGTCTTCAGATATAACCAATAAACAAACCGTTAACAAATGTGATATGAATGTGTTATGTCGTTGCTG
>JAOBYF010111336.1:0-11480 GCA_025403605.1 Parazoanthus darwini | reverse complement strand
TAATGCTGGACCCATTTTTTCCCGCGTGGGGCCCAGTCCCCCGGAGCGCAGCGAAGAGCGAAGAAAAAACGAGGCCAAAATCCGTGCTGATAATCTATCAGTCAATGTATACTACACTACACTACTTTGCACAACAAACGGTCTTAAATAATGATAAAACACCATAGTAAGTTACGGACGACACCAGGTCACGATTTATAAACTTGATTGACTGATATGCGTGTATGTTATACTTGTTTCAATTTTCAGTTCAAATTCCCATACAAACTCTTAATTTCAAAAACTTCTCCAACTCTTCATTCTTGCTTTGCTGGGCTTCCTGTGGTCTGAACAGGCGTTGGTCTACAATCTACAAGCAAGCGCGATTCACAAACAGGTTCTATAAAAAAAATTTTTAAAGAGTTTTCAGTTTGTTTTACACATGCTGATAAATAATGTTTGAACACTTGGAGATAACATGAAATTTCTGACTGAAGATTTGACTTGCACGCAACTTGGTTATCATAAACCTTAAGCAATTAAATCTTGATCTGAAAGCCGGCCTCTCGTAACAGACTTACAGTAGGCAAATTTCTTCAGCCATACACTTACACTAATACACGTTTAGTTCATAGCAATTCAGCCACTTGGAACTATTTTGAACAATTTAACGTCGGCTTTGTTGATTGAATAGCTGACTGAACTGGCTCCAAATGGCTCGAAACAACACAACACATAAGTACAAGATAAGCAAGAGTTAAGTTAACTTTGTTTTATCATTCAAGCCAATGTCTTTACCCGTTTGAGAAATCGAGTGTCTCGATAGTATCAAAAGTCCTTATAAATCGCGCGACCCGACTCAAAAAAACACAAACTGCAAGCTCGGACTGCCTGTCGTTTTATGGCAGAAAATTTGTAGAAACGAAGAGATGTGTGTGTGTGTGTGTATTAGTGTGTATTAGTTTCCTCGACCTTCATATTTCCATATATTTTTGCAAGCTGGCGCCTGAATCTGTTAACCCTTTCTGTTTATTTCAGGTGCCAGTACTCCCTAATAATTTAGCTAAAACTTATAAAAATTTCAGCTCTATATATTATTTATAATTTCTTTCTTTGCATAATTTATTCATTGTATGTTGCTGTAAATTTAGCACTGTAAAAAAGAGAGTAATAAACTAATTATATATTACAAAACTAAGGACATTACCAAAACCCGGAACAGGGAACGGGAAACAAAGAACACACATTTAAAACATCTGCAGTGAGCTTGGCGTTCTTAATTGCTAAATTGCTTCGTGGTGTCACTGTATCACCGACGGAGATGCACTGACACAGTCACACCATAATCTGCCTAAAAAATATTCACCTGACACAGAATCGTGGACATTGCTTCTAACTTAATGGCCTTTGTCCATTCCGGAACATCTCTGCCTCTACAAAAAGAAACGAAATTTATGTTTACCTGAGGCAGTTCATGAATCAAACAAAAGTGCCCAATAAAAATGACACAACACCTTTTCCATTACGGTATGGAGTACAGTTGTTAGGTCTAATATTATGTATTACAAAAGCAAATAAAGACATTTTTGCCCTTATTCATTGCAATTAGTACTAGTGTTTAATTTGATAGCCCCGAAGGCATAGAAAGGGTAACACAGTAAAGTTTGATATACAATGACAAAACAACACAACATATCACAACACAACAAAACACAACACGACACAACACAAAACTGCACAACACGACACAACATAACAAAACACAACACAACACAACACAACACAACACGACACGACACGACACGACACAAAACAACACGACACGACACGACACAACACAACACAAAACAACATGACACGACACGACACGACACAACACAACACAACACAAAACAACATGACACGACATGACACGACACGACACAACACAACACGACACGACACAACACGACACGACACGACACAACATAACACAACACAACACGACACGACACGACACGACACGACACGACACAAAACATAAAAAAAACACAAAATAACAAAAACACTCTAAGAACGAGACAAATAACCCGCACTTCTAACCATAATTAGTATGCCTAAACTGAACAAATAATTATCATAATAGAGGGTTGCATGATCACGCACGTGATGTTCACTCGACCTTGAATAGAAAAACAACTACAACGCAAAGCATCATGGTTGGACCACACTCTTGCTTACCTATTTGGCGAAGAGCTCAGGTTCAAGGGATCAAGCTTTGTTTCGGCGGCTAGTCGACTAACTGCGAAAAAACGATCAAAGAATTTCAACATCAAGGCTTATAAGGCCGAATAGAAAGGTTTCTATAATTAAGCAATGTTTTTAAATGCAGACCTATAAGCAACGACTTGTTGGCTTAACTCACTGAATAGCGTCAATGGTGTTTGAAAAATCGAACATTTTATTTCTTTAAAGGGGCTGTTTCGCGATTGCTCAATCCCTCTATTACTCTACAAAAAACGTTAATTTTTTTAAATATTATAGTTAAATCTTATTTTTTTTCTAAAAAAACTTAAATACTTTCTAATAGTGCAAGCTTAGTTCTGCCTTAAACGTTAAAAATGGTATTGGTGGTTTAATTTGGAGACGATTAAAATGCATTGCAGTTTAGAGTGCTGAAACAAAACTTGTTTTCGCTGGTTTGGGGATGAAATAATTCAAGATATCTCTAACAGTAGTTTTGTATGGAATAACCGTAAATCGCATAGCATGCAAATTGCTTGACCCGATTCTGAAGTAATTACAGATCAAGGCTTATAAAATTGACAAAAATCAGTTCAAGTATAAATATACAGATAGAAAGACAGTTTCACACAACTATAAGCAGTAACTTGTTACCAGTTTCAAACTGAACTTCCGCGATTGGTGACTTCAAGGACGAGCCAATATGATAACTGCAAGTTCTTGATTTCTGATCATGCAAATTGAGTTTTATGTTAGATGACAATTAACTACAGTTATTTGTGTCAGCAGGTATGTGTGTATGTGTATGTGTATGTGTGCAGGTGAAATCCTACATGTTGGTGTAAGTAAATATTCGTCATTGTGTCGGTGTCTGTGTGTATGTGCGTACATGGGTGATTAAAATGAAGAAAACGGCAAGACAAGACAAGACAAGACAAGACTTTATTTCACATTTCACAGTTTTTTACAAAAGATATATATATATTTTTATATATATATATATATAAACTAGAAGTAGAAATGGCAATGTTGCCATTTTTTCCCAATACAGACATAGATGGGAGTGTGAAAATGCCATTAATTACCTATAAATAAATACTTGTAGAGTTTAGTGCTACGGCCTACACATCTCACGGCATAATCATCAAGCCAGTATGTGCACGGGGATAAGAATTTCTCGGGAGTTATAAAGTTCAAAGTTCTGGATAAGGTTCATGATAAAATTGCAAGGGTAGCCAACATTTGAAAAGTGTTCTCGATAGTGTGTACCTCCTTCTTAAAGCGTCCGGTAAGACCAGAGTAGAGATTGATAATTGTTTAGCGGTTGTAACTCCTTCTTTACCAGTTTACAAAGCATGGACAAAACTGGCGAGGCTATTACCAAACTGTTGCAGTGTACATACCTTTGTTTTAACGTTTTCTTCTGCGTCAAAGATCTTTGTTTGGCTTAGCAGAGAGTTTGCCTAAAGCGAATAACACGAGTAATATCAATATCAATAACATTTGAACTGGAAATTCCATGGGTTGATTCCAAGAAATCGTACTTTATTAGTTAATAGCTTCAGAGTAGACAATACAAAAAGGAAAATTAATAGAGCAGGTCTGGTCTTAACAAGAGCAAAAACAACTCTACCAATTAAATAGAAGCGGAAGCAAATAGTCCAGCTGGACCGGCAAAAATCGATAAGTAGAAAAGCAGAGCTTTTTATCAACAGGACCTTTTAAAAATCCTCAAAACATTCATCTCTTCACCAGCAAATGACAAACAAACAGAAAATGTTAGGGTGGTTATTATCAGTCTCAAATTCGGCTGCCATGAATACCATAAATATGATGACGTTGAGATGCTAAAGATGTTGATCTAGCACCCACTTACAACAGTTGGAGTTAATTGCAACGATAAAAGACGGTGTTAACCTTTTGCTGAACATGGTTGAACATGAAATGGGAAAAAGTGGGTCTTTTTAAACGAATCAAACATGTGATCTCCACCTCGGTGTAAGAACCCGCGACTGACGTCACCGAGTCAGACTAACGTCACACCGGGTTCACCAGTGGTGAAGGGCGATAAATCACCCACACATAGCTAATACGTTGCACTCTTCTACTCATGGATTGGAAAATATGTTTAAGTTATGGGAGTTACATTACACGTTTCAGGACAATATAATTGACGTTAACCAGACGTCGAGCACGTTAATGTTCACCTCCCATAACTGAAGTAAATTTTGTAGAGTATGAGTGTAATGTTTTCAGCGATAGAGCCATCATTGCTCACACTGTGACATCATTTGAGCCCTATGACGTCAGTCGTGAGGTAAAACCAACATGTTGGATCCGTTTTTGATGTTAGACAATGTTGGATCGAATTTAATTGCTTTAAACTTCCCATCCACCAATCGTGCAACATTGTCGGCCAACACCGTTGGACAACGCTGGATCCGTTAATCAGGTCTTAAACAAGAAGTTCCGGTATTGCTGGTTTGCACTCAATCCCCAGTGACTCAAAAGACAAAGGGCGCGGCGGCCATGTTGGTTTACACAACAAAAGAAAATAATCGCAACTCCATTGTTGTTGAACACCAGCGTAGCGGCTATGACGTCACATGCAACCCACGGTTGTGACGTCTCTTCTCTAATTCCAAGTTTAAATTATGCAACCGCGACAAACGTGGCGTGTGTATGAGTCTCCTAGTCCTTAAATGCCCAATTTTCAAGACTGGAGTTTCGTATTATGAGAAATGAATAGTAACACGAGGATGGTAGTTAGGTGATGACTGCCAGCATTATTTTTTTTAAATTTTAGACCATCTTTACAACTCCAACTTTGATATTTGGCTTTCACATAGTTGATTTTGAGTTTCCAGCTGTAAGCAACAAATAAGAAGTCAATGTCTCTGCACGTTCTCTGCCGCACAAAGCTAAATGTCAACTAAAAGTGTGAATGATATGACCAGACCCTTTAAAGCGGAACTTCCTGTTGAGGTCTGCTTTGAAAAATGTTTCTTGACCACACTAACTTACCAAAGAAAGGCCGTGTGCTTTAGGTGGTCTAAATGGTCTGCTAGGAAACACTTGAGAGGCGAGCGAAAAGTGTCTAAAGATTTTCTGGGTGTCGCTGATCCCTTCTGGAATATCGAAGGAAGTTGATCTCCTGAGGTAAGTTGAAAAGAAACAATCGACTTAGTAACAGACAACAAGGTGATCACTTGGGATTGTTTAAGAATGAAACAGTCTAGCATTGGCCATGTATGCTCGACAACAAAGCGGACTGACTGACGGAGTAAAAATATAATTTTGTAAAAGAGTAGAGCATTTGATAAAGTAAATCATCTGATATTCAAATTTTTAAATTTTAACTGTAGTTACATATTACATCGGTGCTGTGTAATACAAATGCCCCGCATAGGCTAATCATAACGGGTCTCCAAAACATTAAGTGAAGGAGTCGACCCTTCGTTGTTCAAATGTTTACATCAATTGTTATGTATTGTATCTGTTCTAAAACACTTGATGTCACACAGAAAAAACAAAGTACAATACCATACCATACAACATAACACAAAACAATAAAAATAAAACAAAACAACCGTC
Source organism: Parazoanthus darwini (assembly GCA_025403605.1). NCBI lineage: Eukaryota > Metazoa > Cnidaria > Anthozoa > Zoantharia > Parazoanthidae > Parazoanthus > Parazoanthus darwini. The sequence continues at coordinate 5,684 of JAOBYF010111336.1, read as the reverse complement.
CATAATCAACAAAGATGACACTTGAGTGACAGTTGGTAACTGCTGACTTGAAACAAAAAATACTAAAAATTAAGGATGAGAAGATACGAAATAAAATAATAGTTTCTGAGAAATATAGGTTTCACGTGGCGGCAAATAAAGAACAAAATATGTGTTCATTGTGGGTCACAATTGACATAGAAAAGGAATCAGCCAGAGAACACAAAACATATGCGCATGGAATGTTTGCTACAATTGTTTGTTGGACGAGTTAGAAAAGCTTGTGCAAACCCTTACATAGGCTTCCTGGGTAAAAATTTTCTCGCCTTGTGAAACAAAGTTTCGGGATCCTGAAAGCAAACAATACAATACTTCATTCTTCGCCAAGCCAGGGCTTTGATAAGAAATAACGGTAACACGGACAGAACGGGTGTACAGTCAAATGGAGCAGAGCTCTGACGCATGTAATACAATACACATAATAGAAAAACTACTGAAAATGCATGACCAAAACTAATTGTTTAAATTGACGAAAGCTAACTGTTTTTAAAAATTATAACTTTATAGTTTCTAAAAGGTGATAGATAATTCATGATATTTCCTTCCTTGATGGGAAAACTTATTAAGTCCCCAAGTTCTATTAGGTATTCCTTCTGCTCAATTGTAAAATGCTTTAAGAATGCAAAAATGAAAAAGGATTTTTTGATTTTGCTCGCCGTGGTTATTATTTAGCATGGGAGTTACTAAAATCTGGAACGGGGAACAGGGAAGGGTCAATACTTACAATACCTGCAGCGATGCTCGACGTTCGTAATTGTTCAAATCCCCCAGCCTCCACAGACCACACCTCCAAACTCATATTGACCGTTCCCCGTTCCCGGTTTTAGTAACGGCCCATTTAGGGATGCAGCACTGTACGACCGAACAGGGAACGGTCAATATGAGTTGGGGAACGGTCAATACTTACAATACCTGCAGCAATGCTTGACATTCTCAATTGTTCAAATCCCCAGCCTTCGAAGAATTTGTAAATTCTCACACCTCCAAACTTCTTATTAACCGTTCCACGACTCGTATTGACCGTTCCCCGTTCCCGGTTTTAGTAACGTCCTTGAAAGTGCGGTGATGAGAAACATCAAGACGAAGGTAATGGAAGCTAAGGGGTAAAGTGATGGTGTTGGAAAGGGATGGTGAATGCGAAGGTGATGGGGAAGGGGATGGTGATGAAGGTAAAGAGCATGAAGGTGAGAGTGACGGTGAGGGATGAGTGTTTGTTTCTCTAACATGAAAGTCATTCGAAAGTGATTCGAGCGCGTTCAAACGAGATCAGTTCAACTCATAGGTTGAAAACCGTCTATAAAAAATATTAATCAGACAGCCAGTCAAACATTTCTTTGAAATTTTTATTGGCAATTTACTTCTGAATACAAAGCGTGCTAGCTGACGCAATATCAATTCATTAAAGCGTTTACACAATACGAAAAATCACTTTAAGCTTTGGATTCATAGTAAGGACCAGTAGATTAGAACTTGCGAAAACTCAAATCAAAAATACAAACTTTGAATTCAAAACTACCATTGTTGGTAACTACATGTATGTATAAAGCGGTTTGGAATCTTGTGTCTCAAGGAAACAAAGTCTCAAAAATAGTGTTAAAAGTGGACAGAGTTTGTTTCCGTGGAGTACAAAAACTGAGAATCTTAAAAGCAAATGACAACACTGCTGGTGGTTCAGCTACACCACAAATGTCATTAACAAACTCGCACCTGCGGAGTTACTACTTTAACAAGTTCTCTTTCGAAATTAAGGTAAACGCAAACTCATTCTTGTTATTTATTGTTTTGTAACTTTAACCCAATCGATGCGCGTTTGTGACATGTGACTATATAGCTGAAACTGTACAATAGTGCATTCCAATGTAAAACCCGAGTCAAACCAGCACGAGAGTTGTACGAGCGCAAAGTGCCAAGATTTGGTTGAGAGTTTTGTTGTTCTCCTATGCGCGCGGTCAAACGAGGACGTTACTAAAACCTGGAACGGAGAACGGGGAACAGGGAACGGAGAACGGTCAATGTTTGCAATATATGCAGCGATGCTTGACGATGCCTTCGAAGGACTTGTAGATTTTCAAACCTCCAAACGCATATTGACCGCTCCCTGTTCCAGGTTCTAGTAACGTCCGTCAAACATGGATGAGAGTCCATCACAAAAGACGCTCAACAAACGTGTGAAATTCTCAACTCTGACCGATATTTTGAACATGTTCAAAGTTTATGAGAGTCGATGAGAGTGAATGGAAGTTGGTGGCCAAACGACGAACTCTTATTAATTCTCACAGACCATCGTGCTCGTTCGACGCCGGTTTTAAACAAAACCAACACTAGCCAGAGATAAGACGTTATATTTAACTCTGTTCTACCAATGGCAAGAGTGGGAAGTTTCAGCAAAGTTCTGCCATCTGCAAATATTTTGCATCATACATTCTATATTAAGCTACAAACAATTCAGTTTTTGACGCTTTTTTGATCTTGAATTAAAAGTTTGTACTCGCTTAGTTGTAAATGTCCAACAGTACATCAGGATTTGAAACTGCGAAATACTGCTCAGTATATTCCGGTCACATTGCGACTATAGAAACTATCCAGCCCAGATCAAGATATTTGTGGGACATTTCACGCAATCTTCATTTGAAAAGTTACAACAGTTGCATTTTTATTAAATATGTTTGTGTTATCAATGTTTGTTCAAAGTTGAGGTCATAAAAATATCTGAGTGTTGGATATAAAATCTTAATTAGCTGAATTATTTAGGCCTTGTTTGGAGATTACCTTCTGGTATGGTTGAATACAAGAATAAAATGTAAAATTACTGAAACGGTAGAACTGTGGAACAACACAAAAAATGAGCAAATCAAGTCTACTTATACATAAAATTCAATAAAGGCTTGACAAGCGTTGGAATCAGGAAATTCAAAGCCAATCTTCTTGAAGACCAGTTCACACTTGTAATTTTTGGCGCAACTTTTGTCGCGATTCCCATAGCAATATTTCCTCCACTCGCGCTGTTACTTCCAAAAGTACACGTAAAGTACCTTTAATTTCCGTGAATTTGAGTGCAAGGAAACTTACAAGGTTTTGAACAATCTCGAAACTTGATACAACGTGGTGGCGAAAACAATTGCAGTGGAATTTGCGACAAAAGTTGCATCAAAAGTTGCTAGTGTAAACGGTCCTTGAAATAGATTTGATCTTTTTCAATTTGATTGGCGTTGCGCTTTAAGAAAAAGCGACATTTATGAAAAACACTGCGCTCAAAATGAGAGAAAACGTGGTCTTTTCCAAAAAGAGTTTGTAACTGGTGGGAACTTATCGTTCTAAATATTGATATTGTTGTTCCACAAAAACACGAGCCAAAGGTTAAAGTCATGATAACAGAGATTCAGAAGCTTAAGTCAAAATAATACAGCAATTATGTTTATAGCAACATTTTTTCTTTCGAAATTACAAACGTTGCTGCATATTATTTCAAACATAAATATATATAATGATCTGAAACATCACAGTATGCATAAATTATTTACGACATTTTGAAACAAAATGTTCATTCAATGCGGCGATGGTCTTAACAATGGTCTTAACAGTGGTGTTCAATGTGGATTATAATTCTAAAAACATCTCACATGAGGTAAGGATGGAATAGTGTTAGTCAAAAGTTTAAAGAATTATTTCGCTGAGCTCTATTATTCAACTGTATAAACTTGGTAAGAAGATGTAATTTATCTTTAAATATAAAAAATGGAATTGCAAATTGAAGAACATTTAGCAAAGTTCTGTTCACGAAGGAGTCTAAGCAAGAGAGAACGAACAGGAGGTTTGCAACGTAGTGTTCCTTTCCTACAACTGCCACATTACCTTTACAAACCAACTTTCATTGTTTGAGTTTTACGTCTTGGACAACAGGCGTGGGGGCACTGCCCAAATGAAATGAGCCTATATCCCACTGGAAAATTATCAAGGGATTCTTTCTATTAATTGACATATATAAACTTTCTAAAAATATGTGTTGCAAGGGGAGGGGCAAATTTACCCTCCTTGCTCTATTTGACGAGATCACGGGAAGGCAAGCACGGTGATAATTTAATATGCACCCCTTTCCTAAGGGAAAATGACCGTTTCCCAAGTAAACTGAAAGACGAAGTGTAACAGCCGCTAACATAGCACAGATCAGAAACTGTGCATGTCGCATTACATGTTGCTCATAGCGTTAGAACAAATTAGAACAAAGCTCTTGATACTTTGAGCAAACACTCCTATACTTGTTGCAATATTTTAGTGTAAATAAGTTCTTATAAAAATGAATGCATGAGTTTTAGAAATATAGTTCGATAATATAAATAAGTTTGGTCTTCAATAGTAAATTTTTTGCAGAACTATGCACTTGAAAAATCTTAAAAGGTCTTTCTGTCAAACACGGAGATTTTTTATAATGAATTTCACAGTGTTTGGATGAAACAATTTGCTGTAGTTTAGGCTGCTAAACATATCGGGCTTTAATATCGTACCTTTCGTGTCTCTCAATAGATTCGGTACAATACTGAATAGCACAGAAATTGGTAAGGAGAAGGTTGCGCGAAAGGATTGAAACGGAATTGAAGAGTAACATGCTAGTCTAGTTTATGGTGTGCTAAAGACGATGTTCGTCTACTGAACACAAATCTTCTATAAATCAAAATGAACAACACGAACCATATAATTGCGCCACGAAAACCATCACAGTCTATTCTGATGTAATAAACTAAAACTACAGTATTTAATATGAGAAAGGAAAACCTTTATGCCTGTACTGAAACGTTTGACTACAAAGGAAGATGTCATGTTTTAGCTCACTAAATTACATAGAAATTAATAAAACTTACTGGTTATCTGCAAACTCGTTCAGCACTTCACGTTATCCGCATGATCGTGAAACGGGGAGCACTATATAGATACGTAATGCTCTCATACAACGAAATCTCCAGTCACTTTACTGTAGCTTAACAATGTCCAGATAAAGTTAAACAATCCACATGATCAGCGTTATCGCAACGGGATTAGCCAAAGCTATAGCCACCAAGATGTAAAATGAGTAAAAAGTTCACTTTATATAAGGTTTGAGGATTTTCCTCCAAACCAGCTCACACTGCATCAATACAGTAGTTTAGCAATAGAAGAGTTCCCATTTTTTTAGCTAAAGGTCCCTGAAGAAGCAACACTCTGGTCTATAAAATTCCTGATTATTTGGCACTTGCAAGGTTTTCCTTCCTCTCAACTAACTACGACCCTAGAACTACATTATTACTATAAAGAAAATATGACCGGCTAGTGTTGTGATATAAGTTCACAACCGTAACACAACAAGCTATGTGAAATATAACCCCATTTCCACTATACGTAAATGTTTACTGCTACTAACAATAACACAAAATGCAATAAACAACAAAACATTAATCATTTTACTACAATATGGCACGTTTATTATCTAAATTATCTAAATTACTAATTTCAAAAGAAAGCAGCTCCCGAATTTAAATCCAGACTGCATAATCTACGTTGATCCAATGAAAATCGCTAGTGGATAATAGACTATACAGCTGTGAAGGCACTGACAAAAACAAATGAAATTTATAACCGAAAATACTACCCATTATCCTCCTTATCAAATTCCT
>JAOBYF010111225.1:0-11480 GCA_025403605.1 Parazoanthus darwini | reverse complement strand
ATACCACCAATACAGAGATCTTCTTCATTGTTACAAGTGCAAGAATTGGTGAAGGGAAACCAAAAGTCAGACTTAAGTGTGATGTTGAGTTTCCAGTTGAGGTGGGTGTCGATGAGAGCTGGGAATGACAGTGTTAGAAAAGAGCTCCCACAAGTCGAATATGTCCAATAAAAAGATAAAACTACAAGTTTTGCTTTGATTTTGCGTCCTGTACATGTTTTTCAGCGCGTTTCATCAATCGATCGACAAGCCGTGCGGTCTGTTTTTTGTAAGTCTGGGTACTAGAACAACGATCAGAAACGAAGTTACAGTTAAGGCCGTGTTACACGAGTCAACTTGCAACGACAATTTTCCGCTTAACAGTGTTGCGTGTTGTGTTGCAAGTTTCTGAAACCAATTCAAAAACTCCCAACATGTTGCTGGGCTCAGTGTTGCGCAGAAAATCGTTCCCGGTGACATGTTAAACGGGAACGATTTTCAACGCAACATTAATGCGCGGAAAATGGTCGTTGCAAGTTGACTCCTGTAACACGGCCTTAATGCGTCCTCCAAACGACTGTCGTACTAAGGCCCACAGAAACTCACTCCACGTAGCATATCAATCGATCAAAGAAAAATGCTCGCCAACAAGACGCACAATAATTTGTTGGACACATACATGTACAGCAGTGAAGTGCTCGCTAACTGCCCGTGTCGCTCCAGCTATACTAACAGAAAATAAAGCTGCTAATCTGATCGCTTATTCACTAACATATCCGTATGACCTGTGCGGATCATAAAACCGACATGCAGAAGCAGTTCTTGAGCGAACAACTAGAATTGTGTGCAAGGATTTAGATTTTGCTCTTGATATAGAAATTTTTGGAGAAAATTATTTATGGCATGCAAGAAATAACTTCCAAATGTTCACTAAGTCGGGTCTTAAAAGTATATCGTGTTTCCAAAGCTTTGGAGTTTTTTTTATTGAAAATCTGAATGACATGCAACTGTTGTTTTTAGTAGTAAGTTGTGTTCAAGTATATTGATGGTTGTATCGAAGTTACGAAGCATGGATGTTTTGGGTTTAAAAATATGTTTGCTGTCAATTTCAGTTTTAGATGTAATTCTGGCCGTGTTCCACTGATTCTACAGACACGATAACTTGAGTGTAACTGCCATTTTGTTGCAAGCTGCATTGAAAAGTGTCTTGTCAAGACTCCATTTTGAATGTGGATCATGAAGGGCCAATAAAATGTTCTAGATCCTTTGTCTGCATGAACATTTTTACTGCCCCGCAATATGCCTGCCATAGTGAGCCAAACATTCCTTTCAATACATCAATCCCAGATTACTTTGACAAGTGAGTTGAAACTGGCAGAATGGCTAGTGCCCTTTTTATGCCGGCTATTTCCGCTGTTGTGTGCAACCTTACTGAATGATTCGGTGCACAGAGGCATGACAGATAATGAGTTCCATAGCGTTGGTGCTGCAACAGCGAATGCATGCACGATCTCCTAAGGTCTTCTTTTTGCTTAATCCTGCGAACCGTTTCGAGACTAATTATTGCGTACTCCCTTTCGACAGCAGCTTAAATTGGGCTTCTCGTAACAAGCTAAACAGCAAATGTTTTGTATACGGCCTTCATCTTTATTATGTTTAGATATACAAATACCCGGCAAAACTGTTAGTGTAAATAGTGTGAGCTAAACTGTCGATACACGCTCTTTTTATAAGAACAATTTTATAGGAACAACGGGGCTCAAAACCAGTGTCCAAAAATTAAAACAATTTAAGAACAATTGAGGCTCGACTTCAGATGTAAATGTAACTGCAAGTTATATGTGACGTTTCATTGCAGGTCTTTCATCCTGTTCACTGAGTGAGCAGAGAAGATTACCATGTTTATTCTGGCATTTGTGGGGATAATTGACATGATAGAAACAAGAACAATTTTTAAAAGAACAATCGAGGCTCAATTTGTGCACAAACGTAAGAACAACGAACCTCGGCCAAAATTTACTGGTTCTTATAAAAAAACCGTGTAGCTGCGAAAAACTCAACTCGATCTGTCCGGATCTTTTTAACTTTATTAATATTTGGTCTTCTACTTATAGATGGATCGATTTCAGACGCCAGCAGACTCTGGTAAGTAACAGGACCTACAATATAATACCTCTTGTCAAACCACAAGGCAGTTGTTTAGGCTAAGAAAAATGGCCGAAAAACAGACGTTTTTGTGATTATAGTTTAATATCTTACATCTAGGAAACAAAAAATCTCTTTTAACTAATCTACATTGTGTGATAATGTAGGTTCTGATTCATCCAGTTGATACAGAAAAAAAATAATAATAAATCACATACTGGATCTTATTTCGTCCATAAATAACGTTTCGGCCATAACCTGTTGCATCATCGGTTGTCACGTGACCCAACTAAGTCACGTGACAAGCGGCGCGGGAGTGATTTTTTAAATAAAGCTTCTCCATTTTATATTAGAGCAATTAAACAGTGTGGCCTGTGTATCCGGACAACAATATAGAAATACAAGCTATGTGCATGTCCGTGCTTCATGGTGTTTCACTACAATCGCGCTTTTGTTCTTGCAAAGATAATCGTTTTAGAACAATGTAAAAATATTGCTGTTTTGATAAAAAGACGTGATTTTGCCCAGCATTGCTAATGTGTTTATCATTACATTCTATAGCATTACGTATACTGAAAGTCGTTTATAAAAGCCAAGGAACACAGCTTCGACTAATAAAACTTTGTAGTGCATAGCTATGTTGCAGAAAAAAATGAAAGGATTTTAGATTGTGGAAGTCAATGTTTTTGTTTGTTAAGTGTATTTTTGTACTGGACTCCGCTCGCCATAAAACTATTATACTTTAAGGAACAAAATTTATTTCACGATGAAAGCGGGTTAAGAAAAACTATGCAGCCTCTGAAAGTCGAAAAACGATTTGCACAATAGATTCGTACGAAAAAATTCCTCTCACATGCAACTCTGGAGGCTAGAAATTGTATGGTATACTTTATTGACTTTCCCAAGGGGGGTTAAATTACGTTTAACATGTTTGAAACAGTAAAATGCACTAATAACTAACTGAAGACAATAAGATACAAGTTGAAAATCGAAAACAAGCTTCTTAAAATAAAGGGTAAAAATGATATTGATAAACATACCAAAAATACAGAAATATGGCAAATGTATGCAACTTGGAACTTGACCTCCACTTGAAGTTATTGTTTATGGTCACTGTCTATATATCCTGTGAATGAGCTCTTAGCAGCGTTTTATTCACTTAGTAATTTCAGCTAAGACACCTAAATGTAAACCAGCCCAAATCCTTGCTTAGTGTGCCATTTTTTAGTGCAAACTTTCCCTTGTTCCATGCAGCCGTTCGCTTAGAGGAAACAATGAAATATGAAGATTTCAAGTGTGTTTTCCTTCCCCAGAGGCCAGGCACAACGGCACAAATTTGCGTTAGCAATTTGGTGTATTGCAAGTTATACTAGTTACCATGCCAAAATCGATCCTGACGTATGACTCTTTAAATCTGTTACAGAACAAGTCTCCAGTAGACTCTTGTATGATCTATCTCGTTGGCTTCAGAAGGACTGGGTAGCCCTTGCCTATAAACTACATTTTGAATGGCATGACGTTGAGTCAATCGAAGGAAATACAAGGTTAACCGACGATCAAGAAAAAGCAATGGAGATGCTTAAAAGATGGAAGAAACGCGAACCAAGAAGTCGAGCAATCAAAGCCGTGCTTATTACAGCACTGAATAATGCGGAGCTTAGTTTGTTGGCCGACGCTGTTCGTTATTATCAGTAGTTGCTCCATTTTTTCTTTTTAAAAGCATATTTTGTCACTAATTTAGTAAGTTTGTCTTTGTGTTATTGGAGATTGAGAATATTACAGCATAATAACGAAGTGCTGTATAGTTGATACGAGCTATACCAAATGTTTTTAGAATGTTTTGAAAGAAGATAACTCCGAGATTGATGCCAATTGTGATGCGCTATTATTTGAGTGTGAATGTACCACTCCCATTGCTACGCAATCTTGAAGAAAAAGGTATCAGTGAGGAATCGGGGAGTCAGGATGGCCGAGTGATTAGCGCTCGTGCCTCCCACCTCTGTGGACCCGAAATCGAACCCCTAGCTGGGCTTCGCATGTGGGCTGAGATTTTTCGGTCTCCTTCTGACTCCGAGGGTTTTTGTCCGATTTTCCCCCCTCCACAAAATCGACTTTCACGCCAAGATCTGTGCCGTCGAGCGATTAAACATAAGCCACTGGCTTGGGAGAATGTGCAGCCACTCCCAGTGCAACCGACGTTAAATAAAGTTTAGTCAGTTTTTTTTTTCAGATTGGTCAGCGGTTTGGCTTTTCTAATTCACACCGTACACGGAGCAGCATCATACTAAAAGTGAGGTTCTATGCAGATACAACAAGGCACTAGGTAAACAAAAATGTCCAGGTGGAACTGAAACGTTTCTATATTCCAAAATCACTAACCGATATAATTCCCGTATATAAAGTTTTATATTTTTATTAACAATTGTTTGATTTGTTATTTTTTTGTAACTATTTTATTAGCAACAAACTTTTTTAGCTTTCAATTGAGACCTTTTAGTATAGTATGAGAACGAAATTCATCGGAATCTCCTTTGTGTTATTATTTCGATTCAGTACTCGGGTTGTTTGTTTCCATATTTTGCTTCATTTGTTCACCTAAAGATGTAAATATTTGTAGAGACTGCATGCTTCACACCCATTTGGCCAACCAACCCGATTGGGGCGACTGTTACAGTCAATGCAGAAATCTGTGCCAGGAGAACAAAGGGAGCTGGAAAGCGGTAAACCGTGAGGAAATTTATTTTAGGGGGTAACTGTCAAAATAAACTGTCCCCAAAATTGAACTGTATTTGTCTCTCGTGTTTTGTGTGATTTAAATAAGAGTAAAAAATTCCAACATTTTTCTTTGTCTCTTTTCAGCCCGAGCATGTAGAGCCAAACAAATAACAACTATTTATGCGTATCTGATCTAAACCATTATTTTTAAACAATTAAAATGTCTTTCTTGGTAAACTGGAAGGAAACTTTCTTTGAGGTTATGTGGTGATTACTGAATAGATATATTGTCTCCAGATGGAAATTATAATTGCCTCTCTTAGTTTGTGAGCATTTATCATTATTAATTTGTGCAAATATAATGTGAGATTTTATTGGCTAGTAGATGTCAAAAAGTTGTTTACAGTCTTAAGACTGTCGGGCACCTAAACACTCCACAAGATGTAGAGAACTCAGGGTGAAGCAAGAAGAAAGACACTCGGCTTCACCTCGCGATCGTATACTCTACAACTTTATCGTGTTTTTATGACAGTCTACAGAAATTCGAAGCCGGGCGCGTTCGAAAAGGCTTAAATGAAGAGCGAGAATTCTTAATTCTCTTGTTGTCTTTGCCTAGTTAAGAACTAGAAATTTTGCTTTAATCTGATTGTTTTTTCATACCCTTCTCAGTAATGTTAAATTACTAGGTGAAATCCAAGATGGCGCCGGGACGAATGAGTCCGCGTGTTTCCGACATTTCGCCAGTCAAAACTGCCAGCTTCACAGGCTGTGTCAAACGTGTTGGTATAACTTTTCCCACAGAGCAAATGCATGCATCATAACCTGGGGACTGGTAACGTTTATCGTGAGTGGGTCTAAACAGACTAAAGTGTACTTTGACTGACAAGAATTTTACTGTAATGGCCTAATTTTGACAGGTAGACCTAGGTTGACATTACAATAGTCAATAGTGGCAATTGAGAGTGGTCTGACGACAACATTTAATCAAAAACATAAAATATCGGCCATTTTTGGCATTTTATCAAAGGGGTTCCCGTTTGGAAAACCTTTGAAATGAAGAAATTTCACTTGGCGCCCAAAAGTAAGACATTTAGGTAGAGCGAAGCGTAGACAACGACGCTGACATCAGAAAACTATTGCGAATTTTAAAAGCTTTCAAAGTAATCAAAGGCAGTTTCATGGCCGGAGTTCATACCAAAAATACAGCAACTACACTCTTTTTTTCATTAAGAATTGTACAAAGTTGAACTGCAATAGTCCCACAGCACTCAGCTCTCCGATAACGCACCCGTGGCATTTAAAATAAGGTTTTCTTGCAAACGGCACTTCGGCAAATTTCTTGTGAAACAGTGCACAAAGGCACCTTATCGAATTTTAGGCAGTATAACCCCCTAGAAAAAACATAGCAGTTAAGAACAAAATAAGAACTTTTTGAGGCTGAAGTTGCCGGGGAAAAATAAGAACATTGAGCTTGAGCAAAATGTTACTGGTTCTTTAAAATAAAAAAAGAGTGTAACCCAACGTTAGCAGGCTGGTGCAGCAGTGAGTAGTGGCCTGCATGACTTCTCCAGGACACACATTACATTCTGATTACATCTTACATGCTTCGTCGTATAGGGAATTTTGAAAAGATTTTAAAATCCAAGAAATTGAAAAGATCGGTATTTTCGGAAAGAACATAGACGATAAAACTTCAAACATGTCACAAAATAGTGTAAACAAGAGTGTCGTCATTAACAAGAACTTTATAATTGTTATCAATTTTTAGAAGGAAAGTGACTGGCTTAGAGTAACGATAATATTTAAACACATGAATGGGTCTTTATCAAACTTTTATATAAGCTTTTCTAAAACTTAAAGCTAAATAGCTTTTATCTTGATTTTGAAATATTTCAATCTTGAATACAAAACGAAAATCCTGCATGATACTTAAACCTGACAGTAGGTATTCCATAAAACTTTCTATTTGGTTGTCAAGACATCTTCCAATCTAAAAAGGTATTCATTAACTAAAAAAATGTTAATACTTCCCAAAATAGCCGGCTTTTGTTTGTAGAGCATCTGTTTCGCAGCGGGATAGTCCCAGGCTATTGAATAAAGATGTTTCAATCAAAATGTGCCACCGAATAATTAGAACTATACAGGAAAAGAAAAAACAATTCAACTGATTGGAAGAAATACCTGTTTCGTCTTCGTAAGCCCGAATTTAACAAGTGCTGTAGGTAAACTTCGAACACCACTGATCACACTCGTGTCCAAATAAGATTGGAAGAAAAACTGCGAATCATTTTTGTTCATTCTGTATTGTTTAGTTAAAGATCGAGGCACAGTAAAGTTTTTTTAATAAACTAGCTATCGAGGCCGAATCTCAGCTTGTTCTTAAATTGTTTTTAAATTTTGGCCAATCCAGCCTCTTTATTCTTGTAAAAAGAGCGTGTATGGTTGTGTTTGGCTGCGATGTAATTTGTATTTCTGGTCAGTGTTTTAACAATATACAAACATTTTTTTGTGTGTTGACAGACGACAGCTGAAGAAATTTCTTTTCAAATCTACAAATTACAGTTTTTAGTGAGGAAACAACTCAAACAGCGCTACTACTATCATGCGACCGCAAAGCATGATTCTGAGATGTTCGTCGGTGAAATTGTGGGTAGTTTCTGCAAACACAATATTTGTAAGAGAACCCCTGGCGATATTTCCGTTAAAAGAGTTTAATTTTAATTCTTATAACTGGTATTCCTCCTGGTTTCAACAACTTTCAAGACAGCCATTGCAAATCAGTTTTGGCGTTAAAGTGGCTAAAAACTTATAAGAAATGAATTCCAACCTAGATTTTCAAGATAACACAAGAATTAATGAAGCATTTCAGTTCTAATTATAATTTTGATTTGCAACTATATGCTCGAATTGCTCAGTAACTTCGGAAGCATTTGAGTTTGTGATTTTTGCAAGCAGACAGTTGATTCCAACGAATTTCTAAGTCTTGTGATTTTATGCGCGACGTTGAACACTCACTGAACAGGTGATCCGGCCCGGTGAATAGTTTGTCCCAGCACGCTTTGTCATTCACCAACCAGCTCCTGAAAGTAACCTTCAGTGCATCAAAACTGAAATGGTCTTCAGAAGCAGATTGCGACTATTTTCTGTTAACCGCAGGATTTTGCTTCTTTGGTTTGCCGGTTTTTTAACGTTGTGTTACATTGCACTAGCGTTGTTCGATGGATCTGCGAAAGTTTACCAACAAACCGCCGGTGGTGTTAAGAAGTCCTCGACGGATCTAGAAACTGTTCAAATTCATTCTTCCGAAATTAAGAAATTGAAAACTAGCATAGAGCAGTTGAAGGAGGCTTTGAATTTGATAATGTCAGGCAAATCTAAAGTAACCGCTCCGCAAGTACAACAAGAATCAAAGTTTAGAGAAGCATCGAAGAACAAAAACGTAAGTCTAAAAAATAACCTTAACATAAACACTCACCGGGGCCTAAATGCACACGCCTGGCATGGAAACTGCTTGAAAACGCTTCAGAAAACCTGCGACTTCCCAATTTTCCCAGAAGCTCCAGATGTGACAGAGGTTGTACAGAACTTCGACATCTCGCGACCCTTGCGCGATTTTAGTCAGAGAGTGTTTGGTTTCCTCCATCCACCTGCGAGAGGTTTGTTTACCTTTGCCATTGCATCTGACGATTCTTCTGAACTCTGGCTAAGTTCTGATGAAGATTGGAGAAAGTCAGCTCTTATTGCGTCAGTTGGAGACTAAGATGAAACTACATCTGTAACTAAAGGCGACTTCTCGCGTTTTCCAAATCAAATATCATCTCCAATATTGCTTGAGAAAGGTAAGCAGTATTTCATCGAAGTTTTGCATGTTGATGCTGGTGGTTCAAACTTTGTTCAAGTAGTGTGGCGGGGCCCCACAATGACTTCATTTGAGAGCCTAAATCCACAATATTTATCCACTTATTTTGCCGATAAAATCTTAAATCCTCTAAAGAAGTACGATTACACTACCCCAAAGTCGGTATCATGCCAAAACGTCACAGCTAGGGGACAACGAAACCCTTATTTTGCTGCTAAGCAAAAACCAGTCTATCTCGAACATAACGACGTCCAAGGGATTCTTCCAAAATGTACCAGTTATGATCCAAGCTACATTGTTCGTGACCGAAAGCTGAAGAGATGGGAGGCGTATAATCATTTGATTCATTATACTAGTGTCTATCCCTTGCCAAAATACCAAGCTGTACGATTCCCTAGGTGGGTGAAAGACAAGTCGGGATTGGAGCGGAGTGAAGCTGAGGATGTAGTTTCTATGTATATGGAGCATCTCCAGAGAAACCAACCTGGGTATGTCTACCTTTTTAAAATCTGTTTGTTACAATCATTTTTTATAAGCACCTTAATCAAATGTTCTTAATAGCAACTATTTTTATTAACTCTGTCTGTGTATACTGATTCAAAACTTGCTGTTCTCAGTTAGGCGAAGTGCATTACTATCGCCTTTCCGCCAAAATCAAACGACAAATGGAAAGTTCTGCTCTAGTGATTCCCCATTTCATTTTCAAATTTTCTAGAAATAACGTTCCTTTTTGGTTTCAGTGTGTTCTTAGCATGTTAAAATTTTGTCATTTTCGGCTTCAACATCCTTATTTTCAAAATGTTCTTATAAATAAAAAGAAGTATATTCAATGAAATACCCCTTTTGTTCGGGCTTTTATCCCCGCATACATGTGTGTAAATTTGTTGTGTTCCAGTCTTGTGTTTTTATATAATTTAGTCAAAACCGAGAAGAGGTCGAGGATTTTTCTAAATTCTGATTCTATGACTGTGGGAAAGATTAGTTTAATTAGCGAAAGTACTTGATATCTTGTGTAGAAGATATTATAAGTGGAAAATATTAATTATAACACTATTGAGCTCCGTACAAGATTGCCAACCAGGGTCCTTTTTTAATATAAATGTTTTTCCAGTCAGTCAACAGTGTAGATAGTTTTTTATTCTACTTCAAAAAACAAAACTTAGAAAAACCGTGTACAAGGCCTAGTATTCAACGTTGTTTTCATTTTATTCCTGTTCACGTGCACGTGGCACATTAAATAGGAAGTGTGTTCACCTCTTTAGTTTATACGTGTGGGTAATCAAGTGGTGACGAGTGAAATAGACCAATTTCGATATAATAAAGTTCGGGCTGAAACAAAAGACATCAATACGAGGCTCTAGGGAATAAAATATGGAGTTTGTATGGATTATTCCCCAGAGCCTCATGTTGATGTCTTTTGTTTCGGGCTGAATTTTAATATATCGAAATTGGTCTATTGAAACCAGCAAAGCCTAAAACTAAGTAATTTTGATAAATTTGAGCAATAGCAGCTCCGTTAGCAATTGGAGAAACTTAGGGTCGTATCATGCTTTGCGAGTTTGATATTGTGCTTTTCACAAGTCAACCTTATTTGAATTAGTTGTATATGCCGAAACGAATAGCTGTAAAGTCTTTCAGCATCGCTTGGATTGATTTCGACAGCAAAAAGATAAAATGTATATCTGGGTTACTGTTGAACAGCAAGTTGGTAGAGTCCGCAATTTGTCTGCAGTTTAGAGAATAACCAATTATTAATGACAGATTCACTTTTATTGAAAATATTAAGAGGTTGTAATGTGTATCACGAACTCTTCTTTGTTCGCTTTTCCTCGGGATGTCTCTCGAAAGATACACTCAGCTGCTAAATAAACGTCCCGGGATGTTAATTTTCCGGAGCTTATTAGGACCCTTCCCGTTTATTGATTTTTTAAAATTCTAGTACAATCATCATTTTAAGGTATAAAGTTTATTGGTCAGTGTCGCGTTCGGTGTTTGTCTTTTCCAGTTTTTCTTTGGATTACAGTACGGGCAACAAGAATCTTGAGTTTATAATTCAACCAATTTATCCATACATTTGCTGGTTTTTGTTGTCTCCCGGTTATTTAATAGTTTGTTCTCAACCCCTGTATATTTTGACCCCGTCCCCCCGTTTATTTTGCAGCTGAGAGTGCGAAAGCCGAGAGAGTCTCGGGTTACCATAAGATTTGCTTAGAAGCACATATGAGCTTCTGATTTGTAAAGTGTGAAATACAGTCAAATCTTGAAAACATTGGTACTGTATAGCTGAAGGTACTTTGATGAAGGGAATCTGATTTTAGGTTAGAATATAATGACACACAACTTGTAAAACAAGGGTGATATTATTTAACTGATAAGATTATTTACATAAACTATATTTGTTAGAGATCGCATAACCGCTGTACATGTCTGGTTGTCGTAGTTGTAATAAATTAAAAAATGTGCACTTTCTTGTGTAATTAACTGCAATATGTAAACAACAAAGGGATGAGTGTGATGGTAAGGCCTGGAAAAGATCGCTCGAACTTTAGGTGGCTTTGCAGGTTCGAAGGAAAACAGACATTCTGCTTTAATATTCCGTCAATAATTTAGTTTTTGTACGATATCCCTGAATATCAACTGAAATAATTAGGTATACAGATTCTCTATGTAATATTTCAAAAGCGAATGCGAGGGTTTTAATAGGGGTTCAAATAGACCAGTTTCGAATTGCCAGTTACCGCTGACTACAATGACCACAGACCCATTTCTGCAGGGTTAGCCT